>LRSR01008860.1:0-11503 GCA_001579985.1 Hypsibius dujardini | reverse complement strand
AACACTGTGGTTAAGTAAAAATCCAAGGTTTTGATTTTCTTTTTCAATAGCTAAAGCATTTAGTTTAGGTTCAATCAAAATTATTTCGCCATTTCGAGCTTCCTCGACTTGACTGTTGAAGTCTTTCGAGAAAGTGGAGACTATCATTTTTGTCTTAGTTTTTTGAGAAGCAAAACCAGATTTACAAGGAAACTTCTATACCCACATTGTAGTGTTAGTTCACCTATATTCTGCGTGTCCTAGGACGAACATCGTTGTTTTTGCAAGACAAACGTTTACATATTCATTGCAAACGATGCACAAGAGAACGTACTCAATCCCCATAATGATGTGGTAAATGTAACATCCAAGTGGAGAAACGGCGAGGCGTTACAGTTCAACGGGAAAATTCAACACTGAGCACAGACTCATTAAAATTTGCCGTTTTTGTGGTTGAACTTCTCCACCGGCGGGATCTCCTGAATCACATCCCAATGCTCGGCAATCCGTCCGTTCTTCAAACGGAACAGGTCGTAAATGGCCACTGGCTGGACAGCCTGCAGACCCTCGCTCTGCGTCAGCACAAAGTTTCCATCTCCCAGCACCAAATACACCCGTGTGTACTTCAGGCTCCGGCCCTCCTTCGCCGCGGTCCGAGTGCCGTTCAACCAGCCCATCAGCCCATCCCCCATCAACGGATTATGTTGCACCACACTGAAGTCGAGGTAGTTTTCCAGCCGATCAATACGACCGTTGACGAAGACGTCCTCGAGGAACTTGCGCACCGCCTCTTTGTTGGAACAGACCACACTGGTCGGGACGTTGCTTTCCGGCTGGGTCGGTCCGTCAATCATGGTGTGACCGCTGGGGTTCGGTTGAGTCGGTTTGGTCTGAAGGTTGTCCCAATGCTCGACGATGAGGTCGCCCTCAAAGCGGAGAATGTCGAAGGCGAATTTCGGCCCGAAAAAGTCGTAATCGGTGTGGGTGAAGACGTAGTCTCCATCCTGGAAGACTCGAACGGTATTGACACGAGCGGTTCCGTTGAGAGCTTTCTGGAGACCCTTCACACCGGCCAATCCGTCGAACCCAGCCGGGTCATGCTCGATGAATTTATTCGGATTGATGACGGACAACGGTTCCTGCGCTCCGGTCTCGAACGCCTTCAGAAAGTTGACAACTTGCAGCTTCTTGTTCGTACCAGCGGGAACGGGATTAGTCGGTCGAGGCATCGGAGGAACGGTCATTGATATCCCACCCGCGTAAGCTAAAACGACCGTCCGTTAAACAAGCCCGTTTGTGCAACCGAAATTTGTGACAGTTCACTCACGATCAATGCAGACCGCGGAACTGCAGCCGTACAACTTCGTCACCGTCTTGCAGTCCAGCAGACTCAGCCGAGCGAGGTCTCCGACCTTTACATTCCCGGCCACGGTGAAGACAGGCTTCTTCGGGTCCGCCGCATAACGAGTCCCACTAACCATGGTGACCGACAAGGCGTCAAAGACCCCCGGCGTCGCGTCCACCGCGTCAGGGTACTCTTCGTTGACCCGTTCCACACCGAAAATATCGTAGTGCTCGACGTAGCGACTGAGCAGGTTGAGCTGCTCCAGGCCCGGCTGGAAACCTTTGGGGAAGGTCATGACGGTGTTGCGAGAAGGTTTCCGGAACTCATCCATCACTCCGAGGACGCGGGTGAGCAGGCGCATGGCTTCGCGTTTGCTGTCGAGGCACGCGCCGATCGGGTTGCCGGTGCGGGAACTGAACGCCACCATGGTTTGCGGCCCGCATGTGGCGACGGATTGGTTCCCCGCGTAGCCGGCTCGGCTGTAGCACATGGTAGTCCCCGGGTTGACCGGCTTGATTTGGAGGTACGCCCTGTCGGGGGAGGAGCTGGCGGTGATATCAGTGAAGTTGATGCAGTACCCGGTGTCCAGGGAGATTTGCGCCATGGCATCCTTTAACATGGCGATTTCACCGACATCTGACAAATTTAAGCATGGTTAAAGGTAAGGAAAAAATTAAAATTAGTTGGAAAATGAGTTTTTATCACGCAGTTGTGGCAGTTAGTTTCTTGTAAGTTAGTTTCAGTCGAAAGTGGATCACGACTTTTAGTCTACCCACTTAAGCCTTAAACACGTTGCACCTAAAACCTTTAGTTTAATTTGTGCACAATCCAATAAACTCAAGCTAAAAACTTGGTCACTAAAATTTTTAATTCAGTTTAGTTTTTTTTTAGGTTTAGTTTTTGAAACTAAACCAAACAAAAAAGAACTAAAAAATATTGGTAGTAAATTTGCTATCAATATAATATGCCATCTTTTGGGGCGCCTCACATGTTCGTTATTCAAGTACTATAGTAATTAAGCGGAGGATCGTTGGTAGCGAAGCTTTTCTATGCCCAAAGTTGCTTATTGGTGTATTAACTTTGTGGCAAAAAACTCGATGTTGAAGCCCCTGCAGAATTTTCCCATAATAATACAGATAAAGTCTTAAGGAGTACTCACTGTCTTAAAAACGAACCTTTGCCAAGCCACTTGTAGCGAATGTTCCGGCTTCCCCAGGGGCCGACACCCGAATCCGGAGCGTTGATCAATCCAGCCCGACCAGAGGTCACCGTCAGTGCCATGAAGCAGGTAATGGTGAGGAGAAAAGTCATTGCGCGGGTGTACCGTGTGGCCACTTGTTTGAGATTGAAGAGGAAGTAAAATCACAAGTTAATTGCACCGAAAACCGGGAGAAAATTTTTTGAATGATTATGCCCATAGCGGGCGGTCGCTTAAATAGCAGTCCTGATGGGCAGGTTGACGCGGTAAGGTTTCTCTCATAGAGACCGGCTGGAGTGACTGCTGATTGGACACTACTGAATCAGCAGGTGTCATGGAACAACCCGTCTCACTACAGGCGCCTGGAGCCGGCAAGGGACAGACCGTTTCTCGGCCGGTATGGTCAAGTGCTTCAAGCATGTGCTGATGGAGCTTTGACGTAGCGAATGACGACACAACGAGCATTTCGTTCCTTAAGGGGACAGGAGAGAAATGCATTTGTAAAACGATTATTTCAAAAATGTTTCGGTTTTTAAATTTTTGGATCCTGAACTCCGATTATCACTGTCAAACAAAAGTATTTACGGCCATCAAATGTGACGAGTAGAGTCAAGTTTTGGATTTTCGTGAAGCCAATTTTTTCAAAAGGTTGTCAATATCGCGGGTGCATCTTCCGGGTTTTGCGAACGACAGAAAACACAACGAACATACAATTTACTCCTCTCAGACTGTGGGGCCAATCCAGGGATGTGCATCGCATTATGAAAAAAGGTAGAGCCGTTTTTATTTCGACCACAAAAGTGTCCCCGGCGCCCTCCCCATTTAAGGGTAGAGGGGAGAAAGTTTATACCGAAATTAAAACAGATCCACATGATTAGGACTCCGAACATAGCTGTAAATGATCACACGCTCTGACAGAGGAATCAATGGACTATCAATGGACAATCTATTCCTTGGGTGCTCTGCCTTGCGTGCGTAATTAGCGACCATCTCTTAAAATAGGCCTTAAGATGTAGCAGGAAATGACAAAATCTTTGAAAAGTATTCAACGTTTTGGGTAAAATTTTAACTCTGTACGGCGAATCAGGGTTTTACAAAAATCGGTAATTATTTGGCTAAGTGACCTGGTCTTTCAACGTTTATATTAAAAAAAGTTTAATACCTTGCATTGCTAGTTCCTGGACTGCAACTGGAATAGTTCAATGACCAATTTTGATAAGACCTTCAAAAGTGACGATTCAGTTTTCAGATTATGACGTTCGTAATTGTTGATGTGATTTGCCTGTAAATATTCCGAGGTTGATTCTCATGTACCACATATTGCTCATGTGTACTCGTACTGTAATTCTCATGCTGTAGTTCTCGTTCTTGTCTTGTACGAATGATGTTTCCGTGTCGATGGAAAAATACGCTTGTTTACACTGTAGCCACGTCTGTCCAAAAACGATGGGTCTTCGAAGCTCGGTTCGAGGCTCGACTTCTCGCCCTGATTTCTAACTTCTCATTCAGTCTACTTTTCATCGGCTTGCTATCTCGGCTTTTCTCGATTTGTTGTGCAAGTAATAATTCCGAAAAACAGTACTCGTAATTATTGTATATCGTAAGGTCAACCGGACTTCTGGCTTTCCGATAGGAGAACAGGTCTTCTCAAGATGGCGAACAAGTTGAATATTTGTGAATATTTGTTGAATGTAATGATTTCACCGATCGCGGTTATTATTAACGGGCCAACCGCTTGTTGTTCTTAGGACCCGACCCGGAACACCGACGACCCATCCGTAGTGCGAACCGTCTGCCGATCTTGACCGTCCAACAAGTCTGTCGACCGTCCGCCTCACCAAAAAATACATCAACTCCGTCTATCGTTCAAGGGACGGGTTACCCTCCACCAACCGACCGTTCTGCCTCACTCAAACACATCTGTCAACGAGCAAATATGCAAACCGACAGCGCGTGATGTTAACGAACCCTCCGTCGCGTTTGCCAACTATCTACGGTGGCCTCCGGTTTATCTAGCCTGCTACATAATACCACTATCACAAAATGTATGTAAACATTCAAATGAAACATGGATTGAGCTGATTCAACACGAACATTCACGAAAATTCAGCAACCATTACATGGTTAGCACGCAAATTTGTTGAGCCGAAAAGTCGTCAAAACTTTCCATTTTTATGATTAAACTGTGTAGCAGGCGGGATATTTTGAATGACGTCCCAGTGCTCCGCAATCTTTCCGTTCTGCAGGCGAAACAAGTCGTAAATGGCCACAGCTTGCCCGGCTTGAACTCCCTCGCTCTGCGTAAGAACGAAATCTCCGTCCCCCAGCACCAAATGAATCTTCTTGTACTCCCACGTTTTCCCCACGGCCTTCTGCGCATTGTATCCCGCCGTCATACCCTTCAAACCGTCCGCAAATAACGGATTATGCTGGATGAAGTTGACATCGTAGAAATCACTCATGGTTTTGGGTAGTCCTTCAATAAAATGCTCCTGAAGAATCTTCCTGACCGTGGCTTTGTTGCTGCGGGTCTCTGAAACCGGAACGGGCCACGCCTTAGTCGGTCCGTCAATCATAGTGTGACCGCTGGGGTTCGGTTCAGTCGGTTTGGTCTGAAGGTTGTCCCAATGCTCGACGATGAGGTTGCCCTCAAAGCGGAGAATGTCGAAGGCGAATTTCGGCCCGAAAAAGTCGTAATCGGTGTGGGTGAAGACGTAGTCTCCGTCCTGGAAGACTCGAACGGTATTGACACGAGCGGTTCCGTTGAGAGCTTTCTGGAGACCCTTCACACCGGCCAATCCGTCGAACCCAGTCGGGTCATGCTCGATGAATTTATTCGGATTGATGACGGATAATGGCTCTTGCGCTCCAGTCTCGAACGCCTTCAGAAAGTCGACAACTTGCTGCTTCTTATTTGACTGTTGCGGAAACATCGGTTCTCCGGGGAGCTGGGACGACGGTGGACCAACAAACGGAGGGCGCCCTCCGAACGGTGCTGGCCCGTGGAACGGAGGCTGACCGCCACTGAAGGGTGGTCCACCGTTGGGTTTGTTGTACAGAGGAGGAGGTCGGAACGGTGGTGGTAATGGTCCTCCGAAGTTTCCGGGTGGTCCACCTGACGGTGGTGGACCGTTGAAGTTGAATCTCGGCGGTTCGTTGAATGATGGACGGCCGCCGAAGGATGAAGATCCCTTGGCAAACATGCAACTGGACACGGCCAACAGACCAACCAGCATTAAACAATGTGCCATTTTTCAATGATAATTTTATGATAGTCGTAAATGTCAAGGCAAGAAAGAAGCGATCGCAAGTAAAAACAAGGGAGTTCCATGTGTTTATATACCGCGAGTGTGACTGTGTACACTTACAATAGCAGGTCTGTCTATAATAATCCGCTGAGCGTGCACTGTTCAAGTTGTGAGCACAGGATCGTCGCTAATGTGCAATAAAATCAGATCTGTTTGCCTGAAAAGCTTCTTCAGGACGTCAATGACGTCAAGGACCCAGACGGTGGGCAATTCGGTCGAGTACTTGGGCAATTGCTGACCTTGCAACTACGGCTATGCTTCTGCTTACTTTCTGCAGTACAGAATGAGTCTCTGTATGAGTCTCGCCTCAGTACATCTCGTCGCTTTCGCAAGAGGTTTTCGCAAACCGGCACGAAATAATATCAGCGGACAGTGTTAATACGTCATTTCGACAGTCAAGGTTGTCAATGAGCGATGGTCCCCCCCCATCAGAGGCTCATTTAGGGCTTAGGCTACAAGTCTCCTCTCTTTTTCTATTTTCCCATGTTCGGTAAATGTCATCTAACTCGATAAAATGCGGATTGATTTTCATAGAATTCAAATTGTCCCTCATCACAAAAAAGTCCCAATCCAAAATATTGGACAGTTTGTATTAAAATATCGCACGAGCGAGTGCGGAAGGAAAAAGAAAACGCCCACATTTACTTTCACTCCCATAATTATGGATGGCCACCCCATTTATTCGACCAATGTCCGAATCTCGGGGTTTTCACACTAAAAGATGGAGAAACAATTGAGCTTTCAAAAATAATTAAATCTGTTATGATGACTCAAAGGGACCTTTGGTCAGCGCTCGTAATAGCAATATAGGACAAAAAAGTGGAAAGGGGAAGGAGACTTGTGGTTTAAGCTCTCATTTAGGGTCCTTTTACAAGTCGGAGCCAAGACCAAGGCCAGGTGGCGAGCAAAGGGGCAAAGCGCATTGATTTAAATTGAACCCGAAATTCCGCTTATCATTCTAGAACCTGCGGTGAGTGTGGGCCCTGTAGGGGTCTAATTTTAAAGAGCCCCCTAATATTTTTAAAAACATATTCAAAAACTTCAGTTTTTCTGTCTAATTAGAGATTTGTTGGGGTTTGATAAACGGGAAGCGGAAGACATTCAAGAATAGTCCAAATTAGATGGAAAAATTGAAGTTTTTGACGATAATTTGAAATCCCGTGGGCCTCGAAAAGCACACCACCGCACTCCCAAAAGTTCTGAAACAATCAGAAATAATAGGCGGAGTTTTGAGTTCGATTTTGAAAAAACTGCATTTTGCCCCTTTCCCCCTTTGCCCGCCCCCTGACTCTAATTCCCAGGGGTCTTGATTCTGACTTGTAGGAAACCTAAACGAGCCCCTCCCCCATACACTTCTGTTATTATTGTCATCCCTTGTCACCTCTATTTCACTCTAGAGCTATACATTTTTCCAAACAATATCAAGTTCAAGAATCAAAATTAAATTTACGCACACTATTCAGTTCTTTTCATCAAGTTATTATGAAAGATCTGAGCTGGACGTCTCAAGTAATTAAGTAGAATTTCACAACCAACTTTCTTCTGGATCTTGTGTTAAGAGCAAACATTTTATAAATAAACTAATGTTAGGCCTCCGTCCCTACTAGGACGGAAGAACCTGAACATACAAGCTATTAGACTGAATAATATGAGAAGAATTGTAGGAAGACTTTACTGGTAGAGGAGATTAGAGGTGAAAGGAAGGAACTCTCATAGATTACTGTAGAACACACGCTTATATAGTCAGGAATAAAGAATAGTTCCTGATCTAACGTACTAGTTTCTGCCGACGTGGTGGAATTATGTACGTGATAATAGCTGAGTAAGTACATTATAGAATGTGAGAGTAGATAGGAATGAGTTAACTAGGTAGATAGACTATACTATTAGTAAGTCTTGGGTATCTGTTGGGTACCACCCACCACTAAATTACCCGCCAAATGGTGGAACCAATTACTTGCCTGAAGCGAAGATTCGTAAATACATTACAATTGTATTACAATAATAAATAATTACAATAGAATTCTGTACAGAATGTATTCTATAGAATTCTGTTCAGAAATAATTACGCAGAATTCTCTACAGAATGAATTCTACAGAACTCTGTGCAGGATGAAACCTACAAAATTCTATACAGCTCTGAACGACACAAAAAAAACTAAATATATTTTCTGCATATGCAACAAAAACCTTATCTGGCAGTTCCCATTTACTTTTCACTAATCTTAACTTTAAGGGTTGATTTTGTACTAATAGTGTTAAACAAAAGCCAGTGAAAAAATAAGACAAGTTCAAAAGGGGGCGTGTGAGTAAAAAAAGAGAGTGATTGCAAAGGAATATTTAGTTTCTCGAGTTTTTGTCGTTGCAGTCAATTAGTACGCGTTGCTCCGTAGCGCTGTCAATGCATCGGCAATATCATGCTTTTTAATTAATGTCTAAATAAACCGGTGATTGGCACAAATACTATATAAACAAAGACACGCACGAGAAAAACTCCAAAATCACAACTGCAATTCCTCAGTCCGTTTTTCCCGCCAAAACGGCCATGAGAGATTCACACCCGAGAGAAAAGAGAGAGAGATCCTTATATCATAGTTGCGAAAAACTCCACCAAACGTCCCAAACGTAAATCAGACTGCTTCGATAACAACCAACACCAAAGACATAAAACCTAGAGCTTTTCCGTTGCATTTTTCTAGAGATTTTTTCTGCGCCGATTTGACAATCAATCAATCAGTGCATCAATGCATTGATCTGTCAATCAATCAATCAGTGCATCAATGCATTTATCTGTCAATCAATCAATCAGTGAATCAATGCATTTATCTGTCAATCAATCAATCAATCAGTGAATTAATGCATTGCTCCGTATGAAGCGGTCGAATGCATCTGCGTGGTGGGTGAGCCGGTGCGGCTGTCAACGTTGCCGGCGGGGGCGGCGGCCTGCTCCTGACGCATTCGGTTAGGGATGGGGGAGGGTGACCGTGAGACGGAGGTCCCCGGCACCCCGTGGGGGTTGAGGTAGTTGGGGCCCTCCTGGAGGAGATGCATCGGCTGGTCGCAGTCCACCGAGGTGCCGCCGTGTTCGTAGTAGCGTCGGTAGAACCAGAAGAAACCGGACAGCCCGCCCACCATCACGAAGCACATGATGCCATAGCAGCGGAAGAGCAGGGTGGACCCTGAAACACACACACTAAATGGCGAATCAGTTAAAAAATTAATTAAAAAATTATGCCCTGTGGTATGGTCAAACTAAACCGGAACTATTATTATTCTAAGGGTGCCTTTGAATAATCGGTCTTTGAAACCGTGAATTGTAAAAGATTCAAATATTACATTCAGAAAAAAAACAGAGACTATTTTAGTGACTGTCAGTAATTAAATTAGTAAGCTAGTAAATGATTTTAATGTTATGACTATTACAGTATTATTATTACTGATTATCATTATTTGCTGATAAAACTGTAACCCAACACTTGGATCGCATCATTGCACTGTGCTTCACTGCAGTCATGATATACGGTGGATCTGAAACTCAGCACCAAATGATCGCGGCAGTTACGGTATGGTGTACTTCATACCGTAAGCTTCCATGAAGAATCCACCTAGGATGGAGCCACAGGCGCGCCCGAGTCCGTGCTGAGCAATCTGCAGGATGCCTTGGGCCGCGGGCTGGAGGCCCTGTGTGCTGATGGTGAGAAGGCTGAAGTAGGAACAAATAGCGATCCATTCCAAGGCATGTGTGAAACCTGAAATGAAAAAAAGGTGAAACGGCCAATTAATATGTCTCACCATAGAGTCCTCATACTGCAACAATGGGGAACCCCATTCGTAAGACGATAAGAGTAAAAAGAACATTCAATCTACTAGCGATTCTTGTCGAAGTTTTCTACAACACATTCCCCTTTTTTTTCTGAGCAGCTTCCCTCGTTTTATGTAATCAGTCATCCATTCGCCATAGTCATGCCGGGTCTCTATAACTATTTAGGAATGGAATTTTCTCAGGCTATTTCAACCTCCAACAAGGAACGAATAATTTTATTTTAATAATAATTTAAATTTAGCAATAACTTAATAATAGTAATTTTAAGTTCCCGGAAACTTGACTGGATTGACGATACACGTAAGTAAAATATCGTGGTAGCGACCTCACGCGAAACCCCGAGTCGGGAAGGGCAAATGAAAAACTTTGTGAATACTTTTTTCACTGCCAAAAAAAGTTATGCAAATTGTGACCCGCGTCGCGGCCACCCAAGGGAGTCATCCCGCGACCACTCGATCGTTACTACGCCTGCCAAACTGCTGATGAAACCCACAGAGAGCTCATCCGTAATCTCCCTTGTCGTATACTCTTTCACGCTCCCGTATTATACCAGAACAAAACCGCATCGGTAGTTCGCCACATTCTCTTTTGTATCAATTCGTATAAAATGCTGTACCGTGTGAGCAGTAAACGAGGGCAACAAAACCCAATCTCGCAGTGTAAGTACTCCCGACAGTTGCGTGCCTTATCGAAATTATACACGTAAAAATTCTGCACGTCTGTTCAATTTTTCACACGCCCTTACTTGAATCAATTTTCCGCACCTCTACGAACGAGAGCTCACGAAGTCACATTGCCACCTCCAAGCTTTTCCCCTTCAGACACGCGCTCGATCAACGTGTGAATTTCACCTTTTCTCTACATACACAATTTCTTCCCTTTTCCCACCGACCGTTGAGCACTAAACGAATTATTTTTTCTCGTCTCTCCTTTCCCTTCAAGACAGCAGGAAGCGCTCCTCCTTTTTCTCTACGTCAATCTTCCCGACGCAATCGACTAAATTTATGCACGTCTTGGGAGATCGACCCAAAAGCTCCCCTCGTCGTCTTCCTGCCCATTTTTCTAGACGAACTTGTTCTTGTTCGCCCGGCTAACTAACTAACTGCCTGTCTGTCTGCCTGCCTGTGTGGAACCCACTAGAGGGAAAAAAATTGAGCGACCCTCTTGGTCGGTCTCTCTATCTGTCTGTCTGTCTACGTTATGTGTGTCTACGTATGTGTGTCTGCGTGTGTCTGCGTGTGTGTGTGTGTGTGTGTACTATGCTGATCTCTTCAAACTGATGAAGGGGAAACGGAAAATGTCTACTCCTCATGATCAATCAATAAAAAGAGGCATTAGCGTCAACTTGTTACCCCCCAAAAAAGGAAGAAGGAGGCACAAACCGGGCAAGCAAAAGGGGGAAAAAGTAATCGATCAACATGCTTCCGAGAGTAAGGCCCAAGAAAGCGAGAGAACGAAGGAGACATACAGATTGTAGAGTCGTAGTATGCAGCAGCAGCATCGCTCGCCTTCCGCATCAATTTAAATAAGGTCCCCTCCCCCCCAACCCGAAACCCGGGACCACCGTGGTACTACGCCCACCGTGGTACCACGCCCCGTACATTGTCAGCTAAAATATCTCCCTGCCTTTGCATCGACTCTCGGCTTTCGGCTCGTCTGTCTGGGTTCCGGTGGAGGACTCTTTTCTTTTAGGGGGAGGCAGGCGTATGCTAGGCTCGCGTTGGAGGAGGAGAAAGAAGCGTGAGGGGGAAAAAGAGGAGAAAAAAGTCAACTTCAGGAACCACGTTTGATATGCCGGGACAAAAGGGGGGACTTTTAACGAGCTCTTTTCTTGCCAGTGTGTGACAGTT
>LRSR01008858.1:0-11928 GCA_001579985.1 Hypsibius dujardini | reverse complement strand
TGTTCATGACGAACATACTGGAGTTGTCTTCAGCGGCACTATTGCTCAGAATCTGACAAGCGGCTACCGCTTTTACTTCCCCTTCCTGTTTCTCGTCGGGATGGAAGACGACTGTCCACCTGGAAACGTAAAACCGTGTGTACACCTGATCAGCTGCACAAGAAATTTCGAAACCTCCCATGCACCGAACCGTCGACGCACCTGTCTAGCCGAATTTCGTCTGCCTCGATGACATCCCTCAAGACACCCATCGGCTCCTCATCTCCGGTGTATCCGGTGCCCCAGCGCAATACTCGCGCCAAGTCATTACCTGCCGGCCCAAAAAAACCGTTAGGCAATGCTTCAATGTGTAGAAAAATTAGGACGTTGATGACCAGATTCGAGACTGACCGGTTCCTAATGGAACTACAGCGCATGGCGGTGCTTGACAGACCGAGTCCTGGCCGACATTGTCCAGACATTGAAGGACCCAGCCGACCGTCCCGTCACCGCCGCAAATCAGGATACGGTACTTTGGCACATTCCGAAAGACGTAGAGACCCGGCAGTGGCCCTCCATTACCGAGGTCAAACACTTGGTACGGGTTCAGGAGCTTGCGAAACGAGGCGATCAACTCCATGCCTTGGCAGCCGCCGCTCTTCACGTTGACGAACACCAACAACGGCGTTAGCTCCCTGTCATCTGCTAGTAGCTGAGCCTGCAGATAAAACGGAATCAGCTAACAAGCCTCTAGAAAACTCAATGGATACTATCACATCACAAGTCCGAAATTCAGGTGAAGTACTACCTGTTGGATTGGCAAGCAGAAAAACAAAAGCCGTCCAAGCAATTACGAAAAAATGAGTCAAACGAATACAAAGGCAAACAGACCTACAAACAAACATACAGAGACAAGCCGACAGACAAACAAACAGATAGACTGGCTGACTGACTGACAGACAGACAGACAGACAGACAGACAGACAGACAGACAGACAGACAGACAGACAGAAACACAGAGAGACAGACACACAGACACACAGACACACAGACACACAGACACACACACAGACACACACACACACATACAGACAGACAAACAGACAAACAGACACACAGACACACACACAGACACACAGACACACAGACAGACACACAGACAGACAGACACACATACAGACAGACAAACAGACACACAGACAGACACACAGACAGACACACAGACACACAGGTAAACAACAGGGCAGAGAGCAGAATGGTAAGCAGAGTGAAGCCAGGAAATCAGTATACATACACAATTTCTATCAGTTTTGGGACGATGTAAATGGGTTGCACTGTACCTGTATATTAGGCAGCAACATGACCAAGAGGCTGCGTTCATCATAAAGGGAAACCTTAAGACAGTTGAAGGCCTTCACGGCGGCTTCATTGTTGTCGTAGTTCACCACCACCGAGCCGTACTCATAATAAATGGGTCCGATCGAAACAAAGGGATTGCCTACAGGCAAGGAACAAGGAAGGCGCGGTTAAGCTATGAAACGTGTAATGCTATAAACGATCGCATGGTGGCGTCATGGGTCTCTACGGTATACCCCCATGACTTACTTTCCCCGATAAAGCCCATGAGTATTCCGTGGTACTGTCTTTGAGAGAGATTTTGCGGCAAGTTGCCGATAAAGAGCGCGATGCTGGAGCCATGGGGGTCCTCTTTCTCTTGCAGATAGAATCGTGTTTTCAACATCTGATGGATCGATTCTTTGCGGATCTGCTGCATGATCCGCCACGGTTTCTCGGAGTGCGTCAAAACTCGCTCCGTAACTGCAAAGCAAAAGATTCTCACAGATGGCGTTTCACCTTCCTGTTCTGTTCTTATTTGGTGCGCTCAGTTTTGAGCTTTTAATTCACCAATGTTCAGTCTCCTCAACGTACCCCGATTGTCCATGGTGACCTCGATCAAATTATACTTCGATTTCGTCGTCGTGCCGAGACCGAACTTCCGCAGGGCATACTCCAAGACATCATCCACGGTCGTATCACTCGATACTGGAATGCTTTTGTACCCTTGAGAACTCCTGGAATTGAGAATTGAGATTTATGGACCAATAGCGACAGCCTTATCACGCGGATTTATTCCGAATGAGATCATACTTTAAATTGCCCGGATAGACTTTAATAAAGCCCTTGTTGGGATCTTTATCACGGTAGCGCAAGAAGAGCGACGGACTCTCGCGGCTCGTTTCAGTGAGCAGTGCGCTGATGGGAGTGAAGACGTCCAGCGGCCGTTCTTCACTCTCCAACGCCTCGGTGATGTAGTAGTTGCCGGGGTCGTCTTTGATGTAGAACGAGCGTAGTGCCGCTTCCTAATGTTTGAAAAAAAAACACGATCATGCAAACAAACCTCTAGTTTGGAAACACGTGCCATACGGCGATACAGAGGATTGCAGTGGGAGACAGAGACAAGCATACATACACATGCGAACCGACCTACCGTCGACAGAAATAGATAGACAGCCCAACAGGCAGACAGACAAGCAGACAGGCAGGCAGACAGACAGACAGACAGAGAGATGGACAGACAGACAGGCAGACAGGCAGACAGACACACAGACACACAGACACAAAGACAGACAGACAGACAGATAGACAGACAGAGACAGACAGTCGAATGGCGAATGGATAGATATGCAGACATATCAGAACAGAAACTGCCAACAAACCACATGACAGAAATGGGCATACCTACAAGGGTATAACCAACATATATTTCGACGTACCACAACTTCTTTGGTGGCCGCATTGCGGTTGACAGTGATCGTGCGGAAGACTTTTCTCCTCATGGACGAGTTGCCGTCAAAGACCTTGACAATCTCGGCGTCTGAGTCCTGCTCATCCTCGTCCTTATCCTTGGAACGGCGTTCTTCCTTCTGCTGGGAGTCACGCTCCTTCCGCTCCGACTCACGCTCCTCCCGATCGCGCTCTTTCCGACGCTTCCGCTCCTTTGAGCTGGTCGACTCGCCGCTGCTGTCCTTGCCGTTGTTCATCGTCGTGGAGGACAGTTCCTCCGACACAGTCGCGCGTGCTGCAAGTTCGCGGATACCGATGGATCGTTAAACAACTTGAAAAGGCGAGTGTGTCGAGAACCTCCCAACCATTCGGTTCCTCAGCTACACAATACAATATACAACTCGTGCTTACGTGCTAGGCCGGACTTTTCCGGCTGTTCGGTCTTGGCGACCTCTTTCTCTTCGATCTTCCGTTCGCGAGTCTTCTTGTACGACAGCACACCGATAATGGTCTCCATTGGAAGTTCCGTCCGGGGAATCGTCACCACACTGGCGGGGAGCATTATTTTCTTCAACGGTCCGAAATCACATTCTTGCGTCAGAGTTTTGTGGCACGCCGGATGAGCCTAGAGACAGTACAGACAACCGAAAACATTACTTCAGGCAGGTACACAGAGGCAAGAAAAGCCGGTTAAATAGTTTTCGCAAACAGGTTACAGACAACGAAGGGTCCAACTAAACCGACGAGAGGAAGGCCACAGGCAAGACATTACAAAAAGGCTTCTTTAGTGGAGCATTTAAGACAGTCCGTAAGCAGCACGGTGCAATAGAAGACAAGGATCACGGACAATTAGTTGTGTGTGACATAGACCTAGTCAGGTGTGTGACATAGAGCTAGTCAGGTGTGTGACATGCTAGAGAGCCAGATACGGCCCAGGGTCTCCCAGGTAAGCTTGACCCAGGGCGGGGTCCCCGGGAGTAGCCACACACACACACATAGAGACTTACCGTGACGGCGCACCACGCGCAGCGGTAGCCGGAGAGACACTCGGAGGACCAGCAGGACTTGCGGCAGAGTGCGCACTTGGAATTATTCGGCAGATTGCCCTCGCTCCAGTGGTGGTACTGCGTGAGCTGGGACCCCTCCTTGCCGGGCGTGTAGGTGGCGCACTCGCGGCAGTTGCTGGCCGCAAACTCCTGACACTCTGCGTGCACGTAGCAATCACAAACTGCAGACGCAAAAAGAGTTAAGGTTAAATTTTGATCACAGGAAAGTGAGTTTTTCATCGTCGAACTGAGAAAGGGTTCACCAACTTTCACATCGAAAGCACCACGTGTCGTCCAGACGCTTCCGGCAGACATTGCAGAATTTCCTTTTGACGTGGATGAAGTCAGACCAACAATGCGGAACGGGATTCTGAAAGAAGAGACAAGACAACGCATGTAGGGAGCGGAGCAGTCAAAGAGACAACGTTGCTTAAAGCGGTATGCCGTTCTGGAACAGTTGAAAGGGATGTGACTATACAAGCACACCTTATTCAGTAAATTACTATTTTTCGGTGGTGGTCAGGGAGTGTACCGGTAAGTCCTTCGACCCTCCGTGTGTATTCGAATAAAGATAAAACAGAGTAATGCACATGAAAATCAGAGACAAGGACAAGGACAAAGACAAATGCAGCAAACGCAGCATCACATTTGGCATGGGACAGTCAAATCCGACGTTGATGCAGCATCAGATGGATATATCAAAGAACGCAACCATATTCTTACTAAGCTGCGATGTGTCCAGGGGTTTAGTTTGCGATTAATTCTGGGGAGCAATGTCAACACAAACGGACCGAGCACCAAGCGTGGTCGTGATGTGAAAGTAGGTCGAATTTGCACTTGTCATGCATGAAAACGGACAGATACTTGACAGGACCTTAATACGATGGCCTCTGACGTCAGTAACACAGGATCGGAAACAGATCGGAAGCGCAACCACACTAACCAATTATGAAACCGATCCATTCAACTTTCCTAAGCTAAAATTGTATCACAGCAATCAGTAGCAACAATTCAGTTCAGAGAACTTTATTTATTGCCAGTGTACGGTGTCTGCGTTTGTTTTTAGTTAATCTGCTGTCTGTTTGTCTGTCTGCTGTCTGCTGTCTGTTTCTTTGTCTGTCTGTGTGTCTGTGTGTCTGTGTGTCTGTCTGTTTGTCTGTGTGTCTGTCTTTCTGTCTGTTTGCCTGTTTGTCTGTCTGTCTGTCTGTCTGTCTGTCTGTCTGTCTGTCTTTCTGTCTGTCTGTCTGTCTGTCTGTCTGTTTACCAGTCCGTCTGTCTATCATTAAGTTTGCCTGTGCGCTTATCGGTCGGCTTGTCTGTACATGTGCGGCTGTGGCTTTTGTGTTCCTGCGTGCATGTTTTCCCGTGTATGTTTTGTCAACAATAAAAGTCTCCAGGTCCCACATCGGTTTCGCTGCAGCATGATGCCGTAACACTTTTTGCCAACACACCACCAAGGGTATGCACATCTAATGCATAGTATATGCTGGAAAAAGAAGAGGCCTTTTATGTAACTTAATGAGTGCATTAAAAACGGAACACACACACACACACACACACACACACACACACACACACATACACAGACACACACAGACACACACAGACATACAGACTACTTCAGGTTCGCCCGCGTCCCTGCACTGCGGTTGTGTGTATGTCTGTATGTGTGGATCATTCACGAAAAATCCCAGAGACCTCTGAAAGAAGGCACTACACCGCGAGACAGTCTAGTGGAGGAGGGGGGAGGGCACATAAATACCGTGACGTCAGTGGTGGCACGGACCCTTTTCTCTCGCTTTCCCGCCCTTCCTTCTTCTCCCAATTTCTCAACGAGGTTATGCCATCGTCGTGTGTCTCATGCGTTATCTAACAGAAACCACTCGGGTGTTTGCCTTTCTCCCGCTCTCTCTACATGAGCTGCTGCTGCTGGCTCCCTAGAGTCCCCTCTCAAACGCGCTTTCATATACAAGCCGGGTGGAGGCGACAGGGACCCCAAACATCCTAGTTACTACTCCCAGTGTGTATGTGTGTGCATGCATGAGTCCTTCCGCGCTTAAGAATCTTGAACACCGCCCTGATCCACACAGACACAGACCGACCGACCGACCGACCGACCGACCGACAGGCCAGAATTCTATTTTTACCGCGTAAAACTATTTATCACCACACTGCCGGTCATAAGTATCATTTTTTGCGTTCACGCGAGCGCGATCTTCCAGACCAGGAAAAAATATAATCGAATCACGCGAAAGCCACCGCGGGTAATTGGTAGTTTTAGAAAACCGTAATTCCGATGTGCCTCGGAATGCCCAGTACGAGGGAGAGGGAAGGAAAGGGGGAGAGAGATACTTGAAGGGATGGAGTGGCAAGATGAAGGGAGGAGGATTGATAATCGTTGAGGCTGCTGGCATCGGCATGCTTGTCCGGGGTTGGTAGCGGTGTGGGGTGGGTAGTTGTTGAACTCGACTGACGTCAGTGCGTGACACAATTCATGGACTGCTGCTGCTGTTGTAGAGGAGTTTTCTCAACACCATGTGCGACTCACAAGGGACCCATCACACAACTTTCAGCCAAACTCACTTCCAGTGGTATTAGGATTTTAACTGAACGAATGGATTCCCCAATATTGTGGCAAACAAAACAGACAGACCGACACACAGACACACAGACAAACACACAGACACACAGACAGACACACAGACAAACAGACACACAGACAGACAGACAGACACACAGACAGACAGACAGACAGACAGACAGACAGACAAACGAACATGGACAGACAGAGTCTGGTCCGCGCACATTGGTATTTAGTCTTTCAACCCTCACCACCAACACCACGAATGACAGAAAGTATTTCCATCGACGAAAAACACTTTCCTGTCGTTCCAGTCTGCCCGCGATTCCCGAAATAGCATCGTTAACAAGCCGACGTCACTAAACTATTACGTATTGCCTCCATGCATGCTGTAGTTCTCTCTAGAGTTCCCGGATCCCGACACTCTCCAACTTATTGTCCACTTCCGGTTCATAGAACCCTAATCTAACCCGCGATAACTGCCTGACATAACCTTACATACACAGTTCAAACCAGTCAAGTATGCCATTTTTTATGAAGACAATCTGGAAGAACGTAAGCCCAGCTGCTGAAAGCCCACGTCTCCATCTGGAATCCAGTTAAAGTATTTATGTTAAAATATTTTTACAGTCAAGTTGCCTTCTTATTCACAATAAAGAAGGTAAAAAATCATACCTGGATGACATTTCCTTCGGCGAACAGATTAATCATTCAATAGCCGACTTTTCTTCCGGTCCTACATTTGGCACCACTGTCCGTTTTCAAAGAATGCCATAGTACGCCCAGACACATGCATGCAATGAATGTATTTAGAGGCGCTAATATGCGTCACCGGATTAACCGAAAGGTCGAATCTTTCAGACATTTTGACCGACTTTTTGTCGGTAATGCCTGCATCCTGAGCGACGTCAATAATCTCGCGCGCGAACAATCGACATTGATTGTCTGAACTGCTCTGCTGTCATGAATAGAAACCGCCCACGAGATGAGAGGATTTACGAAAGAAAATATGGTCCTAGAAGACTATCGACTTCCGTTTATTACTACCGGCTAGCAAACATGAACGTTAAGTTCTTAATTGGATTGACAAGCGAACAGGCTTAGAAAGATAGGAAAAAGTCATTTGATAGACAGACAGACAGACAGGCAGACAGACAGACAGACAGACAGACAGACAGACTGACATAGCAGACAAACAATTTGCTATATTCCGAGATAAGCACAAACCCTCTATCGATGGATGCAGCGAGGAAGACGCTCTGTCTTTATTCGTACACTGTGATACTATCTTATGCATTCATTAAACTGACATTCCGTGACTATTTTTGCCATATGGTCTTGAGGTTTCTAAGTATGTAATTACGTCTGCACATTACTGTACACCGTGCAGTATACACCGAACATCTGATGATGACGAAGAACGGCTACTCAGCAACACCTTTGGGTTTCCGTGTTTCTCAGTACAGTATTCTGGGACGCGAGACTGAATCTGAAGGCCATCGCATTTTACGCAAAGGTTTCCCCTCGGCGTGGTTGTCCTTGAAAGAGCCCCGTGACACGTGCGCGAGGGAAAAACGTCATGCACATGCACACACACATACACAACACACAACACATCGTGTCATCCCGCCGCCATCCTTCGGGCTAGCGCAGGATCATGCGTGGGGCGTGTGTTGGATAAATTGCCTAATCTCCTAAATAAAGACGACGCTACAGACAGAAGTACACGGTAAGTCCTTTTCCGACGATACCGACGACGCACACGCACACACACACGGACGACACACATGGCACATCCATGACGTACATATTGAATCTTAAGAGCGTAATAATGAAGGATCTCACCACCATCACAGTACTGCAGTACCTATACAGGTATTGATGTGCATTGTACTAGTGCACAACAACCAACGGCACGATATCGAGAAGTCCAAAATTAAGGAAATCTATCAATGTACATTAGAGCCCTTCATGTGACATATCCTGCCGTTGCTCTCGTGCACCCATGTCGTCCGGCTGATCACGATCGCGCGTAGTACCCGATCTCCTCTCGTCGTCGTGTGGTGTGTCACGTCAGTTTAGCAGTTTGCTCTGTCTTCTTTTTCTCAGGTCTACCTGATCTTTGATCGCTTTCAAACGTGCCTACTGTTCCTGTATGTATATATATATATATATATGTGTGTGTGTGAGCAGTTTGTGTGTTTCTCCCGCGATCCACACACACACACACAGCACACACAGGACACATACACACACACAGAGCAGACACAGAGCAGCCACACACACACAGCACACATTCACACACACACAGCACACACAGGACACACACACACAGCACACACAGGACACATACACACACACAGAGCAGACGCACACACACAGCACACATTCACACATGGGGAGGGAGTGAGCAACCTCTGGGTAAGCCGAGCGAGGGATTTGTCGGACAATGACGCGTTAACTAACGCTCGCAACACGAGAAATGTTTGGGTTGCCGTGGTGGGTATCGGAATTCGGATGAGTCCGAATACCTCCGTTTAAAGTGAAATGATCGTTGTACAAAAATGTAGGGCCGCGAGAGGAAAACTTTTCCCAAAAAAATGAGAACACAAAATAACGATTGACGGAAGAATGGAAATCGCAAAGGCAGACCATATACATATATATACTCGTACAGTGGATGATGGTCACTCCCGGCATGACCGCAACGGCGGCCGGCCCCGGAGAGAGGCGCGGTACTGGTACGTACGTCCGACCAATCGAGGAAGGGAGAGAAAAGACGCATTAACATTAGTTTGTAACCAAGTCCTGTTAACTAACGTTCGCAACACAAGAGAAGTATCTGGGTTGCCAAAACCCATGTTTAGGTCGCCGCCAACGCGTCGGAAAGCGGGGCCACCTTCTCGCCCCGCAGAGTTTTCGGGATGAGGCACGCACGTATGTACGAATTTGTGGTCGTTCAACACACACAGACACACAGACACACAGACACACAGACAGACACACATACAGACAGACAAACAGACACACAGACACACAGACAGACAGACAGAACAGACAGACAGACAGACAACAGACACACAGACACACAGACACACAGACAAACAGACACACAGACACACAGACACACAAGCGGCGCGGGGGTCGACGGTTGAAGCGAGGTGCCCCCTAAGCCGTTACTGTGGCCCTCACGAGAAGTCCCTGTAGCTCACTGAAAAGCGCGATCTCCGGCTCGTAGATTATGCACCGCGCGTCCAGGTGTCCCGGTGAGAGTGCGGGCGGCGGTGAAAGCGGACTCTCTCCTGCGTCATATAGCTGCCTGATCCGATGGCACTTGTTCGGCCTTGGAATGCCTTGAGGACAGTTGCGGCTATTATTATCCCGAGCGGGACAGACAATGCTTGTGGTATAGAGAGGAAGCATGCGGAGACATGCAGCAGTCATGCAGTCAACTGTAAGGTCAAGCGAATACGGAATAAAATATACAGCCAAATTAATGTTCATATTTACTGTGTGGGTGTGCGTACTTGCGGGCTTTCGTGCAAGACCTCAGCAGGCAGACTAGGGGGGATTGCAAGTACAGTACACGTACAACCAAAAAGTCGCACACAGAATTCAACAGATGATTCGTGTTTAGGCAATTCTCGGGGAGTTTTTCGCAGACCATAAAATGACCGATCGAGTCCGAGAGCCTCCCACCCGCTGGGTGACAGTCAAAAAAATCATAGCTTCCGTTATTTACACTCGGCCCCTTGAAGGGGTTTGTCCATGGACGCGCTTCTTCTTCTTCTTTCTTCTTCCTTTGTATCCGTCACCAAAGCGCTAAACCCGACACCGGGATCTCACGCAATCCGAGCAACAACGACAGACACAAGGGCACACGACATGGAGACATTGTTCGCCGAGGAAGCGTCTAAGTAGGACCAAGACAAAGGTCTACTACATCAGCAGCAACACAAAACGATCACGTCACGCGCTTGAAGCCTCGGAATAAGCTGGCGGACTGATCTCTTCTTCGCGACGTGATGGTGATGATTCTCTCCCCCCCCCCGACCCTCACTTGTGCTCCACCCCTTGCTGCGTACATCAGTACGTGTGTGTGTGTGTACCATGGGTACTCCCTCTACCAGCGTATAGCATGGCCAGCAGCAGCAGCCCGGAGAACCAATCTCCACAGCTCTCCCACGAGGAAGTGCGCGACCACCGACACACTTGAAAATGCCGATCATGTAGTACGTCATTTGACTGCGACCTATCTCTCCCCTTCTTTATGTGTGTGTTGGTGTCTGTGTCTGTGTCTGCCTGTGCCTGTGTTTATGTCTGTGTCTGTGTTCGTGTTCGTGTCTGTGTCCGTGTCTGTGTCCGTGTCCGTGTCCGTGTCCGTGTCTGTGTCTGTGTCTGTGTCTGTGTCTGTGTCTGTGTCTGTGTCTGTGTCTGTGTCTGTGTCTGTGTCTGTGCCTGTGCCTGTGCCTGTGCCTGTGTCTGTGCCTGTGTCGGTGTCGGTGTATGGGTGCATGTGCGCCAGAAGAGATGAGGCGCGGGAAGGAGGCGACAGGCATTCAAAAGAATAAAAAACGAGCGTGACGACGAAGAGGTCGTGCATGCGTTTTTGGGGAGTCTTCGTTTGAGCCCCGCGTGCATGAGCTGTCGTGGGGGGTGGGGAGGGGAGCGGTCAGTCAAACCGTCACAGAAATACAACCTATGAAGGGACTAGACTACACGGGATGGGCTCGTACGTAGCTTACCTTGATCAGTGCAGCAGCAATGGATGAGCACGGTGTCACGACGCTCTTCATGCATCGTTCGTGGACCACGAAATTGCAAACTGCAAGAGAAGGAAATCAGAACATGGCATAACTCCCGCCTCGATGGGTGATAGAGGTCAAGTCATCATCTTGTATTTAACCCGCCCGACACACCTTATTCGGTTTCATTACAATTACCAGAAACGTCACGTGTGTGTGTGTTTCTCCGCCCACTCTGTTAAAGGTTGCCACATAATATGAAAACTGATTCGATGAACTGGCTCTTAGTATATCGTCTGATGATGTGCTTGCTCGAAACGTTGTTCGCGATACTGGATCGCATGACCCTGGGCCGAAAAACGGTCTGCGTTTACGTGGGGTATACCTCACGGCGAGTCTCGACCTACCCAATGACATTTCGGCATATATATTTTGGGCTGTTGGCATGAATCTGCAGTTCAAGGCCCCGGCATCACTGCGGCCGGGGAACGGATCACGCAGGAACGAGAGACGATGACGACGACTCCGTTAACGATTGAATAACGTTTTATTACATAAACGCAAAGCTGTACTGACTTGTGTGTCCAAATATTACAAAGTTTACTCTGACGCGCCACCCCGGACGCTCGAATCACCAATTTCAGAATGAACATGCCGAGGTCTCTCTCCCTTTCTCTCTCTCTCTCTCTCCCTCGCAGTTCTGCCTGTAGTTTAGTGCTCTGTGCATGTACACCAGACTGTCCAATAATGCATGAATGAAGGCTCCTGTCGTCGTAAATTTCTGTCTGCTACT
>LRSR01008856.1:0-12447 GCA_001579985.1 Hypsibius dujardini | reverse complement strand
CTCCAGTGTACTCAATCTTGTCGTTGATTGTATATCAGTATTTTGTTGTGTCGAAATTGAAATCTCTAATGACTGGTCTTTCTATTTTAAGTGTCGGAATTAACTATTTCCACGCTTGCAGTTCTGGGAGCGATCGGTGACCCACTTTCCTACCCACCCCTACTTCTGGCAGCTCTACATCGGCCGCGAGATCCAAGCCGGCCACCATGAGGAGGTGGAGAAACTCTTCTCCCGGTGCTTGCACAAGATCCCCTCGGTCGGCCTGAACCTCCAGCACGTGCGCTACGTCACGCAGACTAATCCGCCGCACTTCTCCGTCCAGAACCGCGAGAAGATTCGCGAGGCCTACGATCAGGCGGTCGCGCGGGTCGGCTTCGACGTGGAGGCCGGTCCGCTCTACCACGACTATATCACCTTCCTGGAGAGCTGCGAGGCGGTGGGGCCGTACGCGGAGCAGCAGCGCAGCGCGAAGATGCGCGAGGTCTGGCAGAAGGCGGTGGCCGTCCCGCTGGCCGGCATCGAGCACATGTGGAAGGACTACTGCCAATTTGAGGCGACCCACTTTCCCGCGGTTCACGAAAAGGTCACCAAGGACCGGAGCTATGAGTATATCAACGCGAAGAAGCAGGGCAAGGCGCTGGTCCCGCTGCTGCAGAGTCTGCGGCGCGACAAACTGCCGTCCCGTCCACGCACCCAGGAGGAGGAACGCCATCAGGTATAGCCATGGGAATTTGTGTTTCCTTTCCTCTGGTTTCTTCCCTTATATATTCATGATCACGCGAGAGGGGCACGCACACAGCGGTTGGTTGCTGGTGATATAGGAGTTGTGATAATAGTCCGTTTTCTACTGCGTTATCAAAACAGTTGTAAGTTAATGAGAAGACTGGACAAGAATATAGCTGGCAAGTTGGTCGTTCCGTTTCATGCACCGCTCCATCGGACGGAGCCCCCAAAATGACATGCAATGCAACCCTCTCTGGTCGATGATCCGGAGCGTTGAGCCTGGAGTAGAAAACGGGACACATACACATTGCACTTGAACGTAAAATGCAAATGCAGGACTGGTTCGCTTGAATTCAAAAAACGTGCCGTTTGTAGTTTAGATATAGTTTTAGGTTAGTTAGCATGTGGCACCGACAAATGTTTCTGGTCTGAGTGCCTACAGTACGTGCTCGTATTATCGCTAGTACGATACTCTATACGATTATGGTAGTTTTTATTACATAGAATGTCTTAATAAATACAGTCAACTACAAGATTTGGTACACGGGAGGGTCCGGGGAATGGCGAAAGGGGCGGAGCAGGGGGTGATTTTTCAAACAATCGAACAATCAACCGTCTGACCACTCCTACTCCGCCCCTTTTGCCCTTACTCCGGACCCTCCAGTGTACTCAATCTTGTCGTTGATTGTAGTAAGAAAGCTGAGTGTAACACAGGGAATCCGTTTCGTGTTATGTAGCCGTTAGCGATCACTGATTCGTAACCTGATCATGAAATGAACCGCTGCGCAGTTCGCACATCACGTGAACCGATTAATAAAATTTTATGGTTATAATTTGGACGATTTCATGTAGGCTTCCAAATACTGCTGAACCTTGTGGGCAGTAAAGTTAGCCATTTCTGAGGACGGATGGATGACACACACGGTACACACCGCACAAGTAAATTTAATTTGGAAAACGTGCATTGGATGCGCAGAATATATTTTATAGTAAATGTCCAACGACCGAGGTACCGATCACGTCCGCGGGAGATCCTTTTGTTATTACGCATTAATTTGCACTGTAATAACAAGGAGCGTTCGTTCCGGGTACAACTTAATGACATTTCACGGTATATTTGTGCAGTTTTAAGTAGGAATAGAACTGGAGACAAGCACCGTGCGCTCATACTCGTTCGCGTTCAGTTCTGCCTGACTCGCCAAGAGGTCGCCCTTCGAAATGCGGTATGCGAACAGTATTACACATTAACTGAACGGACAGCGAAGACCCTAGCACGTTTTGATACAGGGTGAACGCAAACCATATACAGCGGGAACCGAGTCCAGGAAGTCGTTTGGTTTGCTTCTTCGGGTCTACCCCCATTGACCCTCCCTAAAGGGTCCCCTTGCATCAATTGCATCAGTCAGAGCAGCGACCTATTAGTGGCACAAACAAGTTATCCGGCGAAACGATTTGTTCAGATCCGTCTGTATGCCCGCATTACCTGTAGGGACTGCAGGATGTACTTATAGAGTCTCAATAGGCTACTAGTATTTTACTTTACAACGTCCCCTCTCGGTTTTCGTTTGCAGTAACTCTAAGTTCTAGGTTCTTAAGCTAACGTAGCGGTACATTTTTTAGATTGGAAACTGGCGGAAATGGATCGACTTTGAGCGTGCGAACCCATTGATGATCGACGACGCCAACAAGTTGATGCGGCGAATCGCTTACGCTTACGAGAACTGCCTCATGTGCTGTCCATATCGGATAGACATTTGGTTGGAGACGGCTGCCCATTACCGAGATGCAGCTGACAAAGTATATATAATTTATGCAGCAGTTTTCCAGATCTTAACTTTTATTTCTGTCTGCCTAAGTGCCTGTTCGCCTTCGTCACTGATTATTTGCCTGCATACGTTTCTGCTTACTTTACTTGTCTGTCTGTCTGTCTGGCTGGCTGTTCGTCTCTGTGTCTGTCTGTTTGTCTATTACTGTCTGTCTGCCTGGCTGTCGGTATACTTCTTGTCTGAGCGATTGTTAGAATGCCTGCCAATTTCTTCGTTCTTGCATGTACCTGTTAGTAGTATTTGCTTGAAGAACATAATGTTTTCAGGCAAAAGCTCGCAGTGATCAGGTCGCTGAACGCGATATCATCGACGCCGCTGCCTACTGCATGGAACGCGGCATTGTCCTCTACCCCGATCGCGCACTCTTCTACCTCATCATCGCCGACCTCGAGGAGTACCGAAAGAGTTCGCCGGACCGGGTGAAGAGGATTTTTGATCGCTGCCTGGGCAAGGTCACCGAGAATCCCACCCTGGCCTACATCCACTACATGCTGTGGTGCCGCCGCGCGGAGACCATCAAGGAGGCCCGTGCCGTGTTCGCGCGTGCACGCGCCGAACCGAACGTCACGCAGGAGATCTACGTCGCGGCCGCTCTCATGGAGTACTTCACCGCCGCGGTGCAGACCTGCTCGACCTGCTCCTCGAAAGATAAGCGCGCCGCGGAGGTGGCGCTGCGAATCTTCGAGCTAGCCTGCAAGAAGTTCGTCCCCAATGCAGCGTTCTACTTGACCTACGTCAACTTTTTGGTCATGCAAAACGACCAGATTAACGCGAAGATTCTGGTGGAGAAGGCGCTGGCTGCGGAATCACTGACCGTCCAGGAGAAGCTCATAATTGCCGGGAAGAGTCTGGAGTTTGATACGTTGTACGGCGATTACGAAAGCATTCAGGTATAATTTAAAGCATTGTACGAGTATTGCAATTTGCAGCTGCAGATTTGCCCGTCCGTCAATATTTTGTTTGCCTCATTAGACTTTTGTTCATTTAACTGTCTGTCTGGATTTCTGTCCTCCTGTCTATCTCTCTGTCTGCCTTTCTGTCCTCCTGTCTATCTCTCTGTCTGCCTTTCTGTCTGTCTGCCTCTCCGTTTGTCTGAGAGTTTATTGGTCTGTAGGTGAGTCTCTCTACTTGCTGGCTGACTGCCCTTCGGGCGACCATTCTGTCTGTCTACTCTCTCTCTCTCTGACTGGCAATTCTCCTTTTGTTGTCCATCTGCTTTACTGTCAACATTCATCGGTCTATTTGTTCATCTGTTTGATCAGTCAGTACATGTCTATCTTCTGCGGGACTTGCCTGACTTTTCTGATTTCCTGTGGCTGTATCTGCGTCCTTGTTTCTAATTCCACGGCCGTTAAACCTCCCCCAGAAAACGGAAAGGTCTCGAGCTGAACTAATGGCTCAGCTGCAACTCCAGCCCTCGACATCACCGGTTGGTTCCCGCATCATCAGCCGCTGGAACTACCTCGGCCTAACCCCGATCAACGAGGCGGACCTCAAGAATATTGACTACGTCGAAAGCCGCGACCCGGTCAGTCTGACTCCGCGCACATCGTTCGACCTCTTCAAAGACAGCCTCGTCTCGAAGACGGCCGACACGAAAAAACCCCTCGCACTGCCGGACCTCAACGCTATGATTCCCTTCAAGCCGCGGCGGAATAACCGCGGCTTCTTGGCCGTGCCCGGTGGTGATTACGCCTTCCCCGAAGCCATCGAACAGCTGAAGCGACTGGTGCCGCCGCCAGAGAGCTTCGCCGGGCCATTCCCCGACGTGGATCAGGTGATCCGGCTGCTGTTGGAGGAGAATGCCAAGTCGACGGTGGATTTGCAGAAGGCCGCGGAGGGGATTGATGCGGGGATAAGGACCATCGCGCAGATTGTCGAGATGGCGGATGAAGCGGAGACGGAGCGGATGCGGCTGGAGATTGATCCGGAACGGCGCAATGAACGAGATATCTATCGGTTACGGCAGGCTAAGAAGTTGAAGGTGGAGGGGGCTGAATAGAGAGAGAGATGCGGAGTCTGTTGTGGTCTTTTCTGTTTTCTTTTACAGTTCGCATTAAGGGAAATGTTTATATTTCAATAAACACTACCTCTTCTGACTGGAACAGGATCAACAATAAATTACTTTATTACGCTCAATTCTCTTCTATTCAGTTTTCGCGCAGTTGTTTTGGTTGGCCATCGATTTCCTCTCTCAGTCCCAGAAGGACCTTCACTTGCTGTCCTATATTCGAACTAAACTGAGACTGGAAGCAAAGAAAACGGCTAGAGTCAACGACAAGATTTAAGTACACTGGAGGGTCCGGGGAATGGGCAAAAGGGGCGGGGCAGGGGTAGTTAGAAAACTACGAAAATTCAATTTAACAAAAACTAAAACACGGAAAAACTAAAATCTTCAAGAAAGGGAAAACTACGAAAAAATCAAATATAAAAAAAAAGGTGAACTAGAATTTCAGGATATATTAAAAATATTTGTTTCAACTCTTTTTTTTCTAAATATGTTTTAATTCCAGCGAAATGTAAAATAAGTACTGTACTAGCAATTGATGCGATCGATGGAAAGACCGAGGAGCTCAGTCAGTTGCAGTTTTTTTAACTGTTATTGACCGCACTTTCTAAAATTTCAAAACACTCGTGTTGAATGAAGTAAGTCCGGAATTAAAATTCGAAAGTTCGAGCTTGAGATAAACTGTAGTCCGAAAGGTATGGCACCCTAGACTACACTGGCCAATCAAATGCACACACACACATTCTCGATTTCCAACCACAGCACTGCAACTTTAGAGGACCTCGTCGTTTCGCTTCTCGGTCTGATTAATCTTTTCGCAAAGGAATATGTGGCTGGTGCATCTGGCAAATGTAGACCCTTTCTTCTCTGAACATGCGCGCCACACGTAAACTGCTCCCTAACAGCGTGTCTTTCCCGGAACATGGTCCTTTTCTCCTGGGTTTTCTCTTTGTTTGCTCCATTATGACGTGACTATCGATTGTAACCGTATTTCGGATAGTGTTTTTCGGGAGGGCATGCAGTTTACGCATCACGGGAGGTCAAATAAGCGTCGTAATCAACCACGGAGCTGAACGTAGCGCACAGTACGAGCCATACCGTCCCTTGAATGACAAAATCGCCTTCTCCGCACCCTCCAGCCGGCTATCATAGCCACGAGCCCGACGAAAATTCCTCCACCGATGACCCAGACCACCCAGCTACGGTCCGTGGCATTTGTGAGATCCGCGGGCGCGGTAGTATTGCTGCTGGAGGTCCCGTTGAAGTTCTCCGAAAGCTCTCGTTGAAATTACTGAACAGGGCTCCGTTGAAATCCTGAAACGAAGTCCTATTGAAATCTTGGAGCGAGGTTCCGTTGAAATTGTGGAACATGGTTCCATTGCAATCTTGGAGCGAGGTTCCGTTGAAATTGTGGAACATGGTTCCGTTGAAATTGTAGAACATGGTTCCGTTGAAATCCTGGAACATGGTTCCATTGAAATCTTGGAACATGGTTCCATTGAAATCCTGGAACATGGTTCCGTTGAAATTGTAGAACATGGTTCCATTGAAATCTTGGAGCGAGGTTCCGTTGAAATCCTGGAACATGGTTCCATTGAAATCTTGGAACATGGTTCCGTTGAAATTGTGGAACATGGTTCCATTGAAATCCTGGAACATGGTTCCGTTGAAATTGTGGAACATGGTTCCATTGCAATCTTGGAGCGAGGTTCCGTTGAAATGTTGGTACAAGGTCCTGTTGAAATCCTGGAACATGGTTTTGTTGAAATCTTGGAACATGGTTTTGTTGAAATCTTGGTACGAGGTCCTGTTGAAATCCTAAAACGATGTCAAAATCTTAGAACAAGGTTGTTTCAGTTATTAAAAAAGGTTCGGGTTAAATTCTCAAGCAGGGCCCCATTTAAATTATCCGAAAGAGCCATATTTAAAATCTCATAAATTACCGATTGGTTGTCATTGAGGGAAGTCCCAGTTAAGTTCGCCGAAACTGATGATAAAAGAATGACGCAAAGGGTCACGGTGATGGAAGCTGTCATCTTCGAAATATATCAAAACTTGAGTCGTAGAGAGAAATTCGCACTTGATGCTTTTAAATTAACTTATAATTGAACAGGTCGCGGAGAAGGAAAAACGAAAAGAACAATCAAAGCTGTAGATAGAAATGGACGAAATAGAGCCAGACACTAAACAACGGGAAATGTCTTACGAGATACAATTACACTAGCAGCATTGGTTATTTATATGTCGACTATCATTTTTCATTGCCGCAAAGTGAGGACAGACACTGCGAAACATGCGTCAATTTCACTGCGTGGAGAGCAGAACAAGCCATCTATCGCCGGTTCATCTGACTCATGTTTACAGGAATAAAGTTCAAACCCAAAAGCACTGTGACGTGAGAGGGACGAAGATCATTATCAAAAACAGTACGCCGATCGAGAATCTAATGTTCTATGCGCCATTTTACTCGTTGTTTTCATTTTTCCACCCTTTCTCTCATTGCGGGACTTCAATCAATCATTTGGCGCGACTTTTCCCTGGGAACTCTGCCGCGACTCGTGCTTCGCAGAATTAGCGCGACTTACGCGATGATTTCGTCTGATTTTCGATTGATTGGCTAACTAAGCTAACTAAATAACTTAGTTAGCTTCAACGCAGCCGAGATTGTCTGAAATGTAAAATTTACTGCCACCCGGCCCAACTAACTCCTTTTGACAACAAACACATATTAAGGATCCAATTTCTCGCTAAGGATGAAACAGAATGTTTTCTATACAGTTCATTAGGCACCAAAACTGATTAGGTGTAATGTGGTTGAAACCGGTGCACAATAAATCTTCATTGAAATATTTCATCTTCATTTTTCTGGACTATACTCCCGATGGACATTTAGTCAGACACCAGAGCTAACGTAGCGGTGATGTAGTCGGCGTCATTTCCTCCATCGCTACGCCAAAACTTAATACCGTATGCTCGCGATCTCAAGGGACAGCTAAGCCTCGCCTCCCTCGGTATGGCCCTGCACTCGATCGAACGTTCAATCTGATCACTCTTCTCTGATTGGCTCACTTCGTACAGCTTACTCGTTCTGCTCGATTGATTGATTTTTGTCGCTATAGTGGTAATTTGGTGAACGGCACTGAATAGGCACGGCCCGGGTTGGTTAAAATTTCCGGGTAGGGCAGAAAAGTGTCCCTTGAGATCGCGAGCATACGGTACCTCAACGTACTCGTAATAGTTTGATTTCTATCTTCCACACATCATGTGCACTTTACTACGCTCCAGGTAAGGATTTGGAAGTAAGTTCGAGAAAATGCAACAAAACAAATCTACCAAGTTCAGTGTAAACAATCAATCGACCTTGAAACGATTAATTTTCCCTAAGCACGTTACAAATTCGAGAGATTACCAACCGGATCACTGTTCTAAAAGCGTGATTATCACGTGTAGTGTTGTCTTGAGTTATGCTCGTCTGTTCTGTTCGCCTCTTTCGTCGCACCCTTGCGATTTTGATTCCTATGGCGAACTGTGAAACACCAAGAAAACCAATTTTTCAGGATTTGCTTATGTTATGAACTTCCACAAACGCAAAAGCAGCGTTCCAACCGGACTCATGCTACAAAAGAGAGAGACAGCTACCGAAACGCTTGATCTCCACATCGTAAAGCCTTATCGACTGGATTGATGCCATTAGTAAAATCTGGCATATAAAAAAATGACGACGCCCGGCAACTATGCTCAGGTGGAGATTAGTTTCCTTCAGGCTCTGAACCTCTCCCACAAGTATTTCCAATCCGGCCGGCAGTGGGTACGCAGCGAAGGGCTTCTTAATGGCAATTCCGCCGTAGTCGATAAACTTCTTCACCACCACGACGTTGAGTCCTGAATCGGTCGGAGTGATTTTAATGAACACATTGATGTCGTCGGTTTGGGACGCATCTTGATTGGCAGAGTCCGGCGTTCCCGCGCCTGTCGACGAAGCTCCACCACTGCCTGCATTCTCGTCACCCGGGCCTTTGAAGCCAGTTCTACCGGCACCGGAGTAATGGTCACCGTTCCCGCTTGCTTGTACAACGCGCAGAAAATACTCAGATACTCATACAGATAATTGTTATTTTAAAATATGATTGAAACAATGCAGGAAATGACGACCCGGAGAGAATAACTGAACTGAATTTTAAGCAAAGAAGGCAGATTACGTCTATTTGTAATGTTATCATGTACATACGAACAGTATACGAGTACATATAAGCTTAGTACCCGAGTGTGGGCTGCTCTGCGATCCTGGAGTGACGGGAAACATGGATGATATTGTCCCACCATAAAATGGAACCGGCCAGGCCAGACTCTGCACCAACCGGGCTAGACTCTGCACGAACATCAGAATCTGGACATTCTAGTCGATTAATTGATTACCTAGCCCTGTTACAGAATTTGATGGGGAGAGCAGATTAAAATCAAGGGCAATGACGCTGCATGCTCCGACGACTTGCAAGCAAAAGGGAGAGCAGGCACCCGATCATGCCTGCTATCCCTGCCAGGGACCTTCTCGTGCGTTTCGCGCACGAGAAAAACCTTGTCTACTGGACTACACGGAAGATCTGGTTTTATGTACGTTTAAAAAGTAAAAGTATCTGAGGTCTATTGTCAGACTACTGGATTTGAATTGATGAATTGATGAATTGGCTTGCTGCGTCTTGAAAAGAGAGAACCAAATGTCTGTATGCGAGTAGCGGGGATGCGAATTTTCGCTTGATACGATTTGTCTATAAGGGCCAATTGTCGGGATAACATATGTCTAGGCACGAAATGTACATGGATACGAATTGAGAGGTGTGAGATATCGGCATACGAGTTGTCTGAGTACGAAATGTCGGAGCGCCTTTATTTTGCTGTTCCACCAAAGCTGCCACAGTAAAAGGCACGCTGCCTACAGACGGCATGCAAGATCCGACATGCTTTCAAGGAAACTAAACGGGGACTAATCACGGTGAATCTGCAAATCGAGCGGCGGTTCAGTGGCGGTTGAAGTCGGCAGCGCTTTTCGGCAACAATAAAACTGACGACCTGCTCGGCGGACGGACTGGCGTTCCGGAATTGCGTGGTCGACCCATTGGCTTCTTGACTACTGTCTGAAAAAATATTGACAAATTCAAGCCATTTTTAAGTTTCGAAAAGCACTCTGGCAAGCAGTCTCGGGAATCAGTTCAACATACAATTGCTACCGAAACTTACCCGCGTATTCGAGACCGGCCTTACCACCGCCGGGGCCGACCTTACCGCCGCCGGGGTACTGGTTAGCGGCCCCGCTTGCTGGTACATCACATTCTGCAGATAATAGTACTTAATGTACATATATATTATATACAATACAGCTGGCGGAGAAACTTGCTACGGTTCGCCAGGGGTTGATTGATTTGGTGTAGTACGTGCAAAATGGAAAAGCATTGATTGATAGATTGGCCAGTCAATGTTTCGATTTCATCAATCAATCAACCATACACCTATCGGTTTTTAATTCAGACAATCAACCAATCAATCGACCGTTAATTCGCCAACCTGGTAATCTCACACGTCTCTTGTGACGCCAAATCAATCAACGAATGGCGAACCGTAGCACGTTTCTCCGCCAACTCTATGTCCCAAACCATGGCAATTGAACGACAAGACAAACCTGTGGAGAACCCGGAGAGAATAACTGAACCTATTAAATTAGACAAAGCAGATTACATTTAGAGTATATTGATGTGGACAGAGAAGGTTTTCATGTCGATGCGAGGCAGCAAACAAGTCTGAGAGTATAAATATAAACGCATGCAAATAAACTCACTGATTGAGAGAACCCGAGTGCAGAGCAGTTCTGCGACCCTGGAGTAACCGAGAACATGGGTGATGTCGTCCCACCATAGGACGGAGCCGGCGAGGCGGGACTTTGTGCTAACATCAGAACCTGGCCGTTTTGGTGGATTAACTGGCCGTTCTGCGAGATTTGAACGAACATTATATTCACGTACACAAGAAGACTGCATCTGCTATCTGTGCATACAACCATTCTTACCACAAAAAATACCGACGGAGGAGCAATCGAGGCTGTTGTTGGTTGCATAATGATAAATTCGGACAGTATATCTCCTCCGTTGGACAATGTGCCAACGCCCGAATCCGTCGCTAGCAGTCCAACGGACCCTGGCGGTCTTAACACTCTCAATTCGTCATCAACAGCAGACGAGGACAGCACAGGGAGGCTTGCCGAGTCAGCGTTCACAAAGAGTTTCGTTGGCGACCGCTGCTGGTCGTTACAGTCTCTTAGAGTGGGATTTTTCTGGGACTGCTCAGACAGGGCTGCAGGGACGTTCACTGTCGGTTTGGTGATCGTCCGGAAGGCTGCCGGTGGCGTTAGTTGTAATATCTGCCAGAAGTCAAGGGTGATGTCTTCCGGCTGAAAATGCGATAGGCTGAAGTCTAGTGGGTCATCGTCCGCCAGGATCCAGTCGTAATCGAGCAACAACTCGCCAGCGCTTCCAGCCTACGATCAACTTACACTGGATGGCTGTGATGTGTGAGAAATATGGGCAGATGATTCGGAAGCAAAGCAATGGCAGGCAACCGAACAAATCAGGATACAGAGGAAATGTATACAGTAGATACAATAAAAGGCAGACAGACAGGCAGAGACAGACAGACAGGCAGAGACAGCCAGACAGGCAGAGACAGATGGACAGCGAGAGAGCCAAGAAGGAGATCAGAGATCAGCGAGCCGCAGACACACACAATCAGAGGTATACCGATAGATAGACAGAGAGAACGGCATGCAAGCAAAAGGACAGGAAGACAAATGAGCGAGCATGCAGCATGTAGACAGAAGAACAAACAAATAAACAGATCGAAAACTTACAATCAAATAGAGCTCGGGCAGAGGAACACCGGGATGCCTGCGATTGCTCCATGAGACTTCGCCTTTCTCATCCACGAACTCTGGGTACAACGTCCTGGGACAGAGTACTGTTGACTTTGCCGCTGACGCTGCATTGCCAGACTGTGGAATGAGGGTGACGTCTTCCGCCTCGCCATCCTCTTCTCCATCGCTATCGATGTTACTGTAGAAAACGGCATCCTCATCAATCGGTGGTCCATGCCGGTGAGTGGCTACGCTATCCGGACACAGGAGGTCTTCCTGTTTGATATTGGGCTTGTTGGCGTGTGGAAAGCGCTTCATGAAGCGCTGATAAGCCGACCAGCAAAGCTGGTGATGGTGTAACAGCACATGGAAGTCCGGCATGACATGCGGCCAGCGAGGATTGAAGCCTGCCGGTGGACGAAGAGTAAGTTCCGGCGCTTCGGAGCTCAGGTATTTCTTCTCGGTCCGTTCAAAATGCCAGTGACTTCGAAGGAGATCGTAGAGGTGTTTCACCGTACTGGTGACGCTCAGGGTGACGGAAAGAACGGAAGAGCGACCACTACGTTTGACGTTGGCCAGGGTGGAAGCGGTACGGGGATGCAGCCGGACTACAATTGCCGGCGGCAGTTCAGTGAGGCCTACCGATGACAAACGAAGACTGCAAAACTACACCAAACTCATAAAGCTAAACAAAAAACTTAGAATGACTCGACCAACTGCTAAAACATCGAAATCCTCAAACGGACCGGATAAACACATAAGACACACGGACTAGGGGACGGAGATAAAACATGGTAAAAAATGGAGGCAAATAAAAAAATTACCTTCAGAGTTGTGCAACCGTCGTAGTGAAAGCGCATTGGGAGTTCGCAAGATACTGCAATGAAGAGCAAAATGTGAAACAGCATCGACCAATGGACATAAAGCATGGAACGATCCGCTAACCGATTCGGCGTGGCTGCAGCTCCTTGAAGAACTGGCACTGCTTCTCT
>LRSR01008855.1:0-20487 GCA_001579985.1 Hypsibius dujardini | reverse complement strand
CGTCCTACGAGCGGCAGCTGCGATGACTCGCCCACCCCCTCCCACTTGTAGCTTGCCTATAAGTGCTTACACCCGGAAGTTGCAGGAGAAAGAACGTCAAGCTGCTGCTCTACAACAGCAGAGGCAGGCAGCCGAGTCGGCGACAGTCCTCAGACACGGTTCCTCTTCCTTTGTTTCGTCTCGGTCTCAACCCTCATTGCTGAACCGCGATCAGCATGATCTCTACTTGCACACCCAATGCGAAGGTTACCATATTTGAGACGTTGTCTGTCTTGTCTTGTCTTGTCTTGTCTTGTCTTGTCTGTTTGTCCTGTCTGTCTGTCTTGTCTTGTTTTCTGTCATTGACGTTCTTCCTGCCTCCCTGTCTGTCTGTTTTTCTCACTCTGCGTGCTGGGTCTGTCTATTTGTATATCTTTCTACGTACAATGTATGTTTGTCTTATTGTCTTAATATATGCGCACATCGTCCATAATGTATATCTGTATATAATTTCTACTTGTCTGTCTGCTTATTTGTGTTTTACGATCGATTTCCCGATATTATTGCGTGGTTGCTGTAATGTACTTGTACGACTTTTTGACTGCCTTTTGTCTTAACGGTTATGTGATGGAAATACTACTTTTTGCAGGTCACAATGCCCGGTCATCCACTCCGAGCACCGCAGTCCGACCGCATCAGCCAGATCCGCTGCAGTCACGAAATTCGATTGCTTCCTCAGATGTCCTACATGCGGAACGGGCTTTGAAGCGGAAGCAAATGCTAATGGAATCATTTCAGCAAAATGCCGCGGATAATTTACCCAAGGTGCTGATCCCGGCTACCAAAGTTATGCGCAAAATGCCTCCGCCTAGTCTAAAGCCTGAAGTTGGGGAGAACGAACTAGTTGCTCCGGAAGAAGTGATGGAGGCTGAAGAACCGACAGCCCGGGCGGAGTTGGATATGGGAATCGTTTGTGTTAAGGAGGAGGAGGAGATGTCGATGGATGAGCGTGATCATTCAGAGGCAGGGACGTCTGTTGTGACGGATGATGCTGATGCTGATCTCCTCGGCTTGGTTTCCAAGGTTTGTTTAGAACCCAGGTCAAAAGCAGGATTCATTAGGGATGCTTTTCAAAATGGAAATTCAGAATTACACCATACTATTTTTCTCACATTAGTTTCATATTTATGTTGATTAAAAAATTTTGTGATCACAAGCACGAATTTCATCAGTTAAGAGAGAGAGAGAGAAGTTTAAAATAACACTTTCTGACGCTACCTACCCTAATATTTAATGTAAAAATTGCTTGGCGGATGGATGACACCCACTTAGAACCAAATTGTACCTTTTATTCAGTTGCACTTGCTCTCCATCAAAGCCAACCCTGCAGTCCGTGGATTCTTGACGTCGGGCTCGTCGATCTCAACGTTAGCCGCCCCTGCCAGTCCAGCCTGGCAGATGAACATAGAGCAGCTGTCGAATTTTCTGCGCCGACTGAAGGTTCAGCCCACGCGGTGGGCAGTCGCCTCGCGGCACATCTACACAGCCTGCAAAAACAGCGATGACGTCCTTTCACTTCTGGTGCAGCCCTTTATTCATCACCTGAAACAGCTCGAGAAAGCGCGTAAAAAGCGCGAACGTCAACCACGAGGGGAGAGCGAACACAAGCCGGATTTGTTCCTAAAGAATCAGGCCATCTGTAGCCTGTCTCCCTTTGAGTGCTTCCTAATGCGGCCCACCGATGGCATCGAAGGGGACGACGACGAGCTGGACCTTATCAAGCGCATCACAGTCATGCGGGATGAGGAGGCAGACAGTGTGGGGGTGGTCACACGGGAGACTGTCAACTTCGGCCACCGACCGGACTCAATCCGGTGTGAGTCGTGGGCTGGAAAATCAGACTGTGGGCGATTGGTGGGATACGCAGCCCAGTCGCTGTGGCAGATCAGCCGTCAGCATACGCGCGACAACCTGCCCACCGCGTTGGCCGGGGTTCGCTTCTGTGAGGACCATGTCGGTGCGATTGTCAGCCGAAATTTCTGCCCCGTTTGCTTGAAAATTGAGGCAAGTTCTGTGTTTACGCCGTGCCAGCTGATGGATCAGTGCTGTACTGTTCGATATACAAATCTAGTGATTTTTAGGAAAATATCTCGTTCTTATTTAAGCTTCCGATGATTATGCTCCTGACTTGTCACTCTGTTGTTTCACTCCGGATAATCGTATTTATTTTTCTCTCATTCTTCATAGACATTCTCCGAAATCGACCACAGTCGGCCGTCGGGCGAGGGTCTGATCTGCCGAGGACCTTCTGGATTTGAGATGCACTACTTTCACCCTAGATGTGCCTCATTGCAAGGTGGCTCGTTAGTCTGTCCGCATTGCGGTTGCAATGAAGAGGAGACTCAGATCACCGCAGAACTCGAAGCGGAAGAACCGGATTGGAATCGTAAAATGTACAAGATGATCGGGCAGCTGCGGTTGCCTTTTTTGTCAACTGCTTTACCGAACTGCATGTCTTTTGACAGGCTCATCGGTGGTGAAAACGGTTCCCTCGTCAGGCGCTTACTCGATGAACAGGAGCGTCATTCGTTGGCCGATGCCTGCCAGGAGCGGACTCGGGAACCCTGCCCCTCCATGGACACGACGGTCGCAGTTTGGGCCCCTTTAGGGCCTGCTATTTCCTATCGCGTGGTGAACCCTTCGCTCCTCTTGACACCCGCGTCAGAGAAGAAGAAGGAACCAACGAAAGCTCGGCCCACCAAAAATCAATCGGCCGGAAAGGGAAAGTCTTTCAAAGACCGTTTCGGTCCGAACAAGCGGAGCCGTCGTACCGAATCCGTGGAATCTACCAGTTCTGCGGATTCGGAGCCGGACACTACGAAGACTATGGTAGCAGTGAAGGATGAAATCCTTGACGTCACTCCAATCAAGCCATTCTTCATGCCGAATCTCCAGTGCTATTTGCGAGAGACCTCCCTTCTGGAAGTGTCCGATGCTCGATTAATACTAAAGTATGCCGCGCCGTTGATGACTCTGAGCGGGAATACCGGGGTACGTAACATAACCTTTACTATGCATCACTTACTAGTACATGTATATTCGGCGAGGGACAGCAGATAAATTTGACTGTAGCGTGTCTGATTAGAGATGGATTAAATCAGTTCTGTCATTTTAGGGTTGCTTTTGTCGGGAGGCATGTGTTCCAGACATTTGCCCCTGTCTGCGCTGGTCCGAACCGGACAAGTGCTTCGATACCGTATGTCGATTCAACTGTCTTTCTGTTATGCTGGTTGATAGCATAACCATATCAAAACTTTGCCTGTTCTAAGAACAGGATGGACGTTTGACAATCGGTTTCGACACCCGGACGGAATTCATCCAGGAATGCAGTGAGGTCTGCTCATGTTGTGTGGACAAGTGCGCCAATCGAGTCACTCAAATGCCGTCCAAGTAAGGCAGTCGAGCGGTTTTTTATTTTGAATCCAGAGTCAGATCATATGTGCAGGTTTAATTAACTTAGACATTCTCGTCGCTCATAGAGTTAGCCTTCGTTTCAAAGATGGAAAGGTGATGCTGTCACAATCGATAAAGCAAGGGACGTTTATTTGCCGGTCCGTATTCTAAGTAGCAGTTCAGTTGATCACCAGCATGATCGTATTCTCCTTCTGTCTCCAGGATCGGTGGTACGCTTGAGGAGAGACAGCCAGATCTAACGGATCGTCTTCCACATTATTTTTATCTGCCGAAGTTTGGTGTGGTAAGTCAGGAGTCCAAATCTTTTAATTTTAAACATTGCATTCGTACCGCAGATCATTTCCCATTCCTACACGGACGGTCATGCATAATTTTCCTCTGCAGTGGCCAAGCCGTCGTGCAAATTTGTGCATCGCCGATGTGCGCGGTCCTGCCCGGTCAGTTTGCATTAGCGATTTAATTTGACAAATTTCGCTGTTTTGCTTCTTGCTTATTCTTTTACTGCGTTATTATCTTTTCTTTCAGATATTTCGTGCGTGCTTCCAAACTGCCAAACGGCAAGCCGCCTACTGTCACTCCTGTCTTGGTCGTTCAGTGCCCGATGTCGAATCTGCTTAACATGCCAAGGCAGTTGGCAGTGCCCACGGTGGCATTTTTCGCCTCGCACGACCTTCCTGCTAGAACCGTGCTCAGGTACCGTATGCTCGCGATCTCAAGGGACAGCTAAGCCCCGCCTCCCTCGATATGGTCCCGCACTCGATTGAACGTTCAATCTGATTCAATCTTCTCTAATTGGCTCATTTCGTACAGCTTACTCGTTGTACTCGATCGATTGATTGTACAGTCGTGATTTTCCGAATATTTCTCCCTACAGTGGTAATTAGGTGAAGGGCACTGAATAAGCACGGCCCGGGCTGGTTAGAATTCACGGGTAGGGCAGAAAAGTGTCCCTTGAGATCGCGAACATACGGTGCTTCTTGGTCTGATTCCTTTTCATTCGGGTTGAGGATTTTTCTACCTGGCTGACTGATTTCTACATGTCTTACGTCTGTGTCTGACTGTCTGTGTCTGACTGTCTGTGTCTGACTGTCTGCAATCCCTTTCGTTTATTTTTATAACTACCTTACAAGTGTGTATATACATAGCTTGGAAGTTCCAAAAACACCTTTTTTCAGTTATGGAGAAGACTTCGTGTCTGTTAACTCAAGAGCGCCCACTCCAAACGCTCTACGAACAGCAGAGGCGCCGAGGACTCCCATTACAGACAAAGATTGCCTCTTGTACGAGAGGCGCGTCTCTCCGGCATTTTCACCGTCAAAGGGGCAGCAACGTGGCTAACGTAACAACGTAGTAGCGGATGTGAAGCCACGACCAACCACGTCATAAAAAAGAGTCGGTGGAAATGAATGTTTGAAAAGGACCAGGTTGATGACCATGTACTGTATTCGTCCGGACAGGAAAGGGCCACTATTTCTTTTTACAGTTCCTAACGCCCGGAAATTACCTTTTTTGTGATTGACGTCGTTTTATATTCTCACTGACCTGAATCATGCTCATACGCTGTGCTTTTAGTAGTATTAGTTTATTAAGCAGGATAGAGTATGTAGCGGCCACCTTTTGCGGCGGCATTTCATCTAATCTATAATCAGTCGCTTGAAAAGTACTGCGAAGTAGTACTACTACTCTAGTACTACCACCGATAGCAGTGTGCCAAACTGCGGTACGTTGTCTGTCTGTCTGTCTGTCTGTCTGTCTGTCTGTTGTCTGTCTGTCTATTGGTGGGTCTGTCTGTCTGTTGGTGGGTCTGTCTGTCTGTTTGTCTGTGCCTTTCTGTGTCTGTCTGTGTCTGTCTGTCTTTGGGCCTCTGTCCACCTGGCTATTCACTGATCTTTTTCATTCTACTAGTCTGTGTTCGCGCCACTTAAGAACATTTTTCTTTCTGTTGGGTCACCGCTGTGGGTGCTGTTTTGCGGTGGAGCTATCTCTGCGGGCAGCCTGTCTGTCTTAGCTTGTCAGCTCTCCTATGACCTTCTTCCATTTTAAGGTGGTGAGAAGCAAGAACCACTTGTATAGAGCATACCGATATCATGTATCAGAAGTTGTAGATTTCGAAGAGAACCCGAAAGGTTTCCCTCTTACCAATTCAGGTCCCGGAGGTCTCAACTATGTGATCAGAGTTAATTCTGTATACTCGCCTCTATGTTGACACGCCGATATATCTTATCGCGGCCATGACTCAATCGAGACCGAGACTATGCAGTGAATGGATGGATGGAGAAACGGAAGGTTCATCGGAAGATGGTCGGCGATAAGCCACTGACCCCGTTCATGTACTTTTCCGCGCCTTCCACAGTCAATTAGTGAATGAGGACCAAGGATTAGCATTGCACCTCGTCGCCAGCATTGAGGACAGCAACTGTGGGCAACATGACGGGTCTCCTATGGAAATATTTTTGCATAATTCTGCTCAGTAGTGCACTGAGCCTGCTGATCCCCAGAGATGGTTTCAGCGGGGAATCGAACCGCACTCGACTGCAACCCAGTCGGAGCTTCTTTCGCCATTCAACGCCGTATGATAGCCAGCCACTATGGCAGACTATTGGGTGGAAGAATCAAATTGCCCTGAAGAATATCTTCTCTGTTCCGAAGAGGATTTACACTGTTGCGAACAACTCCCTTTCTACTCGGGCCAAACGGGCAGCTGCCTCGCCGAGAGACCTTGCACCCGGGTATGTTTCTTCTTCACAATGAAATACGATGAGGACGACACCTTGTGTGTTCTTTTGTTTTATGCTATGTCGTTTATATGTTTTGTAGTGATCCGGCACCGCCGTTCACCATAACGACCTTGGAAGGAGTTTTACGATTCCCGAACGGTCCCCTCGCGAAATCCCCTGTCGTCATCCATACATACGATCAGCGCTCCGGTTTCTTAGAGGTCAGACCTCGCACTGTGGTTCCCGCACTGTAAATTAAGACCTTTGAGCATATGACGTCGAGGGTGGGTCCGTCTATGTGTGCACGGGAGTGTTTTGTGATCATTCTGGTCCACTTTGTAGGCACTGTGGAATACTCCTCAATCGTTCGACGGAATCATTCGCGGCATGCCCACAGCCCATTACGTTTTCCTTTCAACTTCGCTGTCGGCCTATGTGAGTTGAATGGCATTCGTGGCGATAACACCTGGGAAATCCTTATTCAGTTATGGAATATGCGCCGCGTTTGATGTAGCCACCTAGTTTTAACTGTAATCCGTAATGTAATCTTAGTTTTGTAATGTAATCTTAGTTTAGTTTAGTTTAGTTTAGTTTTAAATTTAATCAGTATTGTTATCTCTTATGACCAGACGGACGCTTACTGGATGAAGAAGCAGATTGTCAGTCGAATGAGCCAGCTGCGTCTGCCGGACCAGGAGGTGACCGAGATACTGGGACGAATGCACTTTGGTACGTCACCGGTCTTCCAACTGGGCAACTGGATACCCGATTTGCTCAAGGAATGGCGCTGCGAGGACCACAATTGGTAGGTCAGTTCGAATTATGGGCATTTTTGCAATATCCGGATTGTCGGATCAGCGGTCAGAACTTTTTCCCTCGTCTAACCCTCATCATTAACTTCGTGCTTGTTGCCGGTCTTTATCACAGCGGCTATTATCAAGCTGTCTTTCATTTGGAGAACTCTAACGTCCCAATCGGCCTTAGTCTCAACACCATGGACTGTCTCATGCATGACGCCAATTGCGCTGCCAGATGTAAGACCTCCTGCAGTTTCTGATGATCGAGCACAAACCGTTTCGGTCTGCCCCAGAGTGATCTCTGCGATGCTCCGATTGCAGCCAACGGGAAACTACAGCCAGTGGTACTCAAGCGGCAGGATGCGAGGTCAGTGAGTCTACTGACATGAATTACTATTGGCCAATCTGTTTCTTCATTCAAAACATACTCTATTGATAGATTAGTAAACTGTCTATGCAGGTACGACTGGCTCCCGAACATGTTCGTCGGATTTGGCGCCAAATCAGCGCAAGTCGTCTTCGCCGGACCGGGATGCGACCGTAACCCTGTGGTGCGGAATAAGATTGCTCTCCTCACGGACGGTTCTTGCTCCTACTTCAAAAAGGCATGTCTGTCCGTTACCGTGGTGGAATTTTATTGAAGACGGGGGCCCAACACACATGCGGGGTTTGTGTTGTAGGTCCAGAGCATGCAGAATAGTGGGTCCGTCGGGGTCATTGTCGTCGCCAACACAGGGGAGGTTGGTCCACAAGCGCCGTGACACTTTGACTTTCCGTTTCCGGTATTATCAGACCTTATCAACTAGGCCATCCACGACATGAATTGCCAAAACACCGAGTGCAGCACGGTGCTAAACATTCCCGCCACAATGGTGCCCTATGATGAGGTACTCCGTGCCAATGTAGAACCCATCCGCAGTGAATGTAGACAATGAATGTGTTTTCCTTGTGGCCTAGCGCATCATGACGTTCGCCAGGCAGGGTGGGCTTGTCAATGTCAAGTTTCAGACGACGCAATCGGACAATTTTTACTTGGCCATCGATCGAAAGGGACGCCTTCAAGAAATGGGCTGGCTTCTTTATCCCAATTTCAACTTCTTCACATGGCAAGGTAGCAAACAGCTCAGCAACTGTATGGCGAGAGAAGTATTGTGAGAAATGATCGTTTGCTATTCGGTCAGCGGAGGGCATGAGTTTTTTGGCCGATTTGGAGGACCAGATCGCCCAACCGTCGGATGTGGTGATAAACGTCTTTAACCGAACACGAATGCAAGGCGAGAACGGGGCGTTTGCAGGCAACGTCAAGCTGCCTTGGGATGGTCGTAAGTGCATGGGCATGGCACCTCCTGCCTTTACCGTATCTGCACGCTTGCAGTCAGTAACTCTAGCCTGATTGTCTTTGGTGTCTTAGAACGTATAGCTTTCTCCAAGCTGACCCTCGACCTCCAACTGCAATGCCCTAGCACAACCGATCGGACTTGCGCCGAGTGGGATCATACTGTCCATCTGTTTGTCTGCTGCGATGACTCAGCGCTATGCGGCATGGAACTCGGTCGCTGGATATCGCCTTACAGACGGTACGGTAAAACGCTGTCTATGTTGGTTAATTGATTTTTTCTCCCTTTTATGTTTCTCTTACGGCAATTATCTTGCTAAACGGAGATGCGGTAAGGGAGTCTATTTGCACATTCCAGGAAGATGGGACGATGGCTGACCGACGCGACTCATCTTATTCCCCTCCTCACAAACAAACGATGCAATTTCACCATGAAGCATCCTCCTTGGTTTGTTCTTAAGTCCCTGACACAGACAAGTGAAAATGCTACAATCGTTCAATAGTAAATGATCGAACTCAGTGGTGTTTTTCTGATAGGACTGATCCTTGGTTTCCTGTCCTGAACTTGAGGTTCTCAGAACCATCGGACTGGCTCAGAGCCCAGCATGGTTGGTTAATTAAAGACGTTCACCAAAGTGTGATTTGCAGCTGCTAGTGTATACTATACGGCACTCCATGTTATTACAATTGTAATTACTTCCACTAGGAGCTGGCGGCCTGTATCCCGACCAGATTGAGCCCATCTTTGTCGGGTCGGAGACTTTCGATCGGACCTATAACACCAAATTCCCGCCGTACCTGTTTGCCGTTCCCGGAGGAGTGCAGCGTGTCACCATCTACGCCCTCATCACCGGCCACGGCTCGGACAATAATAATTGCGCCGAGTTCTGCGTTACAGCCCACAATTTCCTGATTAACGAGGCCAATTTGAATTCCCGTGTCTTCACCAATGCCGGCACGGCTCAAGGCTGCGCACATCGAGTTAAATTCGGTAAGAGTGTTATTATGCCATTAAGGTGTATGGGTGAACAATATTATGCAATGATTGATCCTTCATAATCAAGTTCATTACTTTGTTCCAGGTGTCGAACCGAATCAGCACGGGACTTGGTGCGTAAACAGGGTTCCTCACTATGAACTTGCACTTGTTGATACACTGTACTACTGTACAAGCCAAGGCTAGATGCTGCGCCCTCGCTAACTTTATTCCTTTAAAATATTTAATTTAAAGCAGAATATGCATGAGTGTCTTTATGGCGGACTGTTACGGTACTAGTACTTAGTCTCCCATCTGTCTGTTTCCTTCGTGTCTCCATTCGGCTTATCCGTCCAGTAGTAAATCCGTCAGTTCGTCCGTCCGTCCGTCAGTTCGTCCGTCCGTCTGTCCGTCCGTACGTCCGTCAGTTCGTCCATCCGTCCGTCCGTCTATCCGTCCGTCCGTCTGTCCGTCAGTCAGTCCGTCCGTCTGTCCGTCCGTCCGTCAGTCCGTCGGTCCGTCCGCTCCTCTGCTCGCAGAAAACCTAATCTATTTTTCCCCACTTTCAGGTTATACGGTCGTAATGGCTGGTGAGTATCACATGATTAAACTGATTCCTGATTGAATCTGCTGGGACGGTGGTCAGCTGTTAAACTAATCGTGCCTTACTGTAATTAATTGTTTTTAGGTGTCCGGGTGAAAATATTCTACCTTGGGTGAGAGTTGCAACGTCATCTTTGACCAATAACCAATTCGAAGCAGTCCATAGTACAGTACTAATACCAGGATACCCCATTTTAGGTCGTGGACATCACCGACCAGATACAGTTGGACGGTCAGGAGAACCACATCCGGTACTACGGCCAGTTCAACAACAGCGATCCCAATCCCACCAGCAATCCCGGAAACATTGTATTCCATTTCACGCATTTTACAGTCATAACTCCTAATCCCAATCGTCCAACTCCAGTCATCTCATTTGTTTTCAGATCATTTCGGCGTATATGGTCTACTGGAAGGAACACGGATCGGCCTATGCACCTAGGAATTTTCGCCAACTCTCGCCCGGGTTGCTAAGCTAATAATAAATATTACTGGCACAGACATCATAAATGTTCTCGACAACCGTTGTCGCGCCCCAAGAAGCTTTTCCATCTACCACACCCACGAGTCTTATAGAAATACAGAAACCAGGAACAAAGTGGAGACTGTTATAAATAAAAAACCCATGAATCCATTCAGAAACTCGTATCACCGAACGCTTTTCGTTCCTCTTCCGGAATGACGGTCCAATTAGGAGATCGTTTATTCGAGACGACGTAGTTGAAGTCCTCAATGTGCTGCCAGTTGTCATTCGTCTCCGCACGCAGATTCGCTTCCACAAAATCACAGTCCAAACCGGGATAGCTGACAGTGTAAGGGGCGAAAGCGCAGTTCTTCGTATCCTCCACAATGCCGCCGCTGGTGAGGTGGACGTAACAGCGCAAATTCTCCGAGTCGTGAATCCGTAACTGCTGACACGCCACCGCGACCGTACAATCCCGACAGCCGGTCATGAATACCGACGTCCGAATCGGACCGGCAATCACCAAACACCCCTTCAAATTCTTCAGATTCAACGTCGAAGCGGTTCCTTCGAGGAAAATTTTGCAGTCCACCAGGGAAGACAAGACTACATCTTTACCGCGCAACACACTTCGTTCAAATTTCTTCTCCACACCGCTGCAATTTTGCATCCCAATGGTATCCCCTTGATCGATAGAAAGGCCACTGTTGCTGGAAACTGTCTTGGAAGTGGCCAAAACGGCATCGGGCAGATCGGAACCGACCAGGGACGTCTTCGACAATTTTCCTGTTTTGGGTGCCCTCCGAAACGAAAATCCTTGACTGGCGTTGGCTTGACTTCGTCTATCAGATAGCACACGACTGGCATTGAAGATCCGCGTCTGGAGGAGACGCTGTTCGAAGGCTGGCAGATATTCCGCCGTGTCTCCCAGCGTGGCCTGCAGCTGCTGCAGTGTCTTCGCAAGATCTTCCACTACCTTCCCGTCACTGCCCGTCGAGGTAGTTGTGCCAGCCGCAATTTCCCCAAGCCTTTCTTCCACCGATGTGAGATCATCCTTGACGGATTGGACGATTTTATAGACAGCCGCGCGTTTCGAGGGCAAGGCTAGATCCTCCGCGACGTGGATCTCATGGTGAAGAGGAGTGTTTGAATTCGCCATTCCGTCGTCCTAAGTTACAGCATAAAAAGGGCTCGTTTTCGTGAAAGAAGCATGAGGCGTAGTAAGTTTATGTAACAGGGAATGAAGGGATCGATAGCCGTTTTATTCCAGGAGAAAAAAATGCAAACGAATGATGAATTTTGTAAGTTCCCAGGAAATGCGATTACACCCACACAGCACATTTAGCACGCCAATCAGCTGTTTGGAGAGCCCATTTGTCATTATATAGCCCTCTAAAAACTGAAAACCCATAAATTTAACGCTGCGATGTGGGTGTGCAAAAGGGGGCGTGGAAATCACAGAAAACGAAAACATTACTAGGATTAATTGAAAATCTCTGATTAATGAAAATCCCTCCCATCAATTGAGGATCCCTCGACTTGGATTTTCTAGATTGCCAAAAGTCGCATTTTATTATAAATCCTCTTTGCTTTCCGTGGAGTGACACATGACTAAAGTCCACACGGATGCCTTTATTGATCGTGCAGATTTTGTTCACTTCATGGCTTCCCATCGACGGCAAAATTCTCCGCATCCGCTAAAGTTTTGGAAGGCGACCGGTCGGCCACGCTACTTGCTGGAGGTGTTTTCGCTCTTGTTGGCGATTAGTATTCTTTTTCTTGCGTATCGCTATTATTTCGGAAGTTTGGCGGACGTTTTTGATGAGAAATTATGTGCCAAACCCGTGACGGAGTTATGTCTGCTCGAACAACAAGTCATTGACGCTTGCAGGGTACGTACGTCGATCAATTAGTTTTCGCTTTGTTGCGGTGTAGTTTTTAAATAGATGTAATGATGTCTGCAGCAGTGCAGCTGGTAAAAAGTAGTTAGTAAGCTGTTCGCATGCATAGAAAAGACATTACTTGACGCAATAAGTGAATCAATCAAACGATCAACCGCGATCGTTGCATTACATTCAGTCGAAAGTTTGTACTATGTAATCAAACAATCAATGCCGAACGTGAAGGCAAAATATCGCCCATGGTTGTGGAATGCATCAATCAAGCGATCAATCTAAGCTTTTTCCTTATTAAATTGCTAAAGGCGCATGTTTTAAGCTTAGAACATCTGGTAAGCAGAACTAGAGTTTGGTCTTTTCCCTCTTCATTTACAGATTATGAAGTAACGTTTTTTTTCTAGGTTTCTGCCAATTGTGAAGCGTTGAGCCAACAGAAGAAGGACGCTGCGGCTGCTAAACAAACGGACACGCCGCTGGTCCTGGTGGAAGTCTTCTACGAAGTTTTATGCCGTGATAGCAAGGAATTTATTATTGAGCAGGTAAGTTGACTGTCGGAAATCGCCGAACTGATATCCCGTACGGTTGCTGGCTAGTTTTTCGTTGTTATTAAGTGCCCTGTAATTGTTACCTGTTATTCGAATGAAATACACACGTGGCAAAAACCTTAAGCTAACCGAGCTAAGCCATTACACTCGTTCGACGGATGGCTGTTGTTTAACTCCCGAGTTGAAGTGCTTAATTCGGTCAGCGCAAGGTGTGTAGGCAAAAAGTGACGTTTGGGCTCTCTATTTGGCAGGTATTTCCGGCGTTTCAGAAGGTCGGAGGAATCGTTAACATGTCCTTGGTTCCGTACGGAAAAGCCACGGTAAGTAAATTGAATAGATCCACCGGAATCGGACTGCCTTGGATGCTCAACCTAGCGCTTGCTCATTTCAGGAGCGTCAAGACGGCAACGAATATGTCTTTACTTGTCAACATGGCCCCAATGAATGCAAGGGCAACATCATTCAGGTCCGAACTTGATTCTTAATCCTTTCTAGAATCCCTTTTCGCTGAAAAGAGGCTTTGTTTTTCAGACATGCGCTATAAGTCTGTGTGAAGGGAAGGATCGCAATTTGGCGCTCAGTTTCGTAAATTGCATGATGGTATCACATGATTCCGCCGGGGCCGGACCATCTGTACGTATATTATTACCAGTAATAGTTAGTATGCTACACATTATTGTGAAGTACCTATTCCACTTTGTATCCAACAACTTTCAACTGTATATTTTAGTGCGCGAAGGACGTTGGTGTGGAGTGGGCGCCGATAGAAACCTGTTCAACCAGCAGTGCCGGTAATAAGCTGCAGCACATTATGGCCCAGCGGACCGACAGCTTGAAACCAAAGTTGAACTGGGTGCCATGGGTAGTTGTAAACGGTGTTCATACGCAAGACATCCAGGATCAAGCCACCAATGATCTCAGAAAGTTGATTTGCGACACTTACAAGGTACGGATGATATGGATTAACCGAGTACAGCGTAGAAGAAGAGAACACAATCCCCCATCACCGGGCCGGTAGATTTCCCATAAATACATGGTCGGAGTTCAGGCAGAATCACATAAAATCAGTGTATACTAGAAAATTCAGGCCCCCACGGCATTTTTAAAACAGGCCTAGACCTCGTCCAGTCTGGGTATCCTCTCCGGTTTCATTATCTAAATTTCTCTATTTAGTCTTTAGTTCTTTATTTAACCCCCCCCCCATTAGTTGGATCTGTCTCTCTGTCTCTCTGTCTCTCTGTCTCTCTGTCTGTCTGTCTGCTTGTCTGTCTGTCTGTCTGTCGATCTGTCTGTCTGTCTGTCTGTTAGTCAATCCGTCCGTCTGGGAAGAGGATGTTCGTACCTTGCGTTATCTTCACGTACCACTAACTGCATTGTTTGCTCTGCTGCAGGGTCCGAGATCACCGGGATGTGACTCTTAACGCATAACTTCTGGCACCAACTGTGAAAATTTCCCCGATTATGATCGTTTCATTCCCCCCTTTCTCCCCCCGGTGTGTAGTGGATTGGCGTACGAGAGGTGGTCCTGTTCTCATCTGTCCTGGCGCGTATTTAAGGTTTTTAACGGATAATTGCTTGCCGGGCCGTCCAGTCATGATGTCGTTTACGTTACTGTATCAAGGTTTTCTATCACGCTTGTGGTTTGTTTTTATTGGTGATGTTCAATGTTTAACGAGAGAGTAATTCGATAGTTGGTACCAAAGTGCTTACGACAACTGTCTTTGTATATTTTGTCAAAAGCATTCGCTCATAAATATCACACTGTACAATCAACGACAAGACTGAGTACACTGGAGGGTCCAGGGTATGGGCAAAAGGGGCGGATCAGGGGGTGGTCAGGTGGTTGATTGTTCGATTGTTTAAAAACCACCCCTGACCCCGCCCCTTTTGTCCATTCCCCGGACCCTCCAGTGTTCTCAATCTTGTCGTTGACTGAATGTTACCACTTCTGTTATACATGGCCTGTTCCGGTCTGTCTGGTCGACAGTCCCGCATCATAACTGGCGTTCCTCAAATATAGGCAAACTAAAAATCTAATCCGATAACTGCTGAAAACGTGAATTCAGTTGAGAGGGTTACAGTCAAAATCGCCAATTATTTTTCTGTGATCGTCGATTCAACCCGGCGAATTAATCCGCAGTTTGTGTGCACGGTGCTGCAAACATGCGCGATACGGTACTTGATTATGGATAAGTGGAATGTTTTGGGAAGGTCGAAGAACGGGCATGCAACATGAACTAAGGGTAATACGGACCACAACGCGACCTTTAAAACAGTCAGTCTACTATAAGTATATATAAGCTCTATTTCAAGTTCAAGGAGAAGTCGCTCGAAAATGCTGCGGGTTCTGTCAGACTGAACTCTTGCGTCGTTCGTGCTCTACTTTCGCTTTCCATTCATTCAGATCTCTTCCGTCCTCGTCGTCGTAGTTCTTCCTCGAGGATCCCCCGTTGTAGACATGTTCTAACTGGATGGGACCTGCGTCGCCGGCATGTATTATAAGGTCTTCCTGTTCCGCTGTTGGCGCGAGTCGGCGGGCCGTTTCTTTGCCGACTATAATTTGCTGTCGGTGCGTTTGCTAAAAAGATAAAAACCATCATCAGCCCCAGAAGGCTGTCAATTTAGGTGAGGTTTCATGTAAAAGTTCAGGCTGCTTAAACTTTTACACGAAACCTTGCACGCCCCAGCTTCAGAGCGCTAAAGTTTACAATAACCTATATTCATATTTGGTGTTATTATAAATATAAGTTAAATATATATGCAGAAACAGTATATTTGTATTTGGTGAAACCTTATTTTTGAGACTAAGTTCTACCAATTCCCACTTTCCTCAGGTCGAAAAAAAAATTCAGACCTTAAACGCTAAAAGCTAGATATTCTAGTTCCCTATACGAAAATATAAAAAACTCTTCAATCTAACAATCAATCGCGTGTTCACAGGCCAAACTCGCCGATGATCAGAAAACAGCGATATCCCGGATGCTTTTCCGCCTGAATGAGACGCGCTATTTCTTCCATAACTTTTTCAGTTTTTGTTATTTTGCCATTCGACAAAGTGTGTCAATTAGTCTTTTAAAGCAGCCAAGCTAAATTGGTAGAAAGCTTTAATTTCATCAAACTGGGAATCAGAGAAGAGTTGAAGATGGAGTATGGGGAAGTTCTCCTCCCTGAAAATTCCTCAGCGCGTGATCCTATTCTTCTCTTTGATCCGCGAGGGTCTTCAGAGGTAAAATTGTGATCAGTAAATTTAAACTCTGTTCTAAATAATCAATTGGCCAAAAGAATTTCAAAGCTCTTTACATTTGAGCACCTTTGAGAAACGATGAGAAGCATTGATCTGTTCGATTTTCGATAACTGTTGCGGATTGACAGGGACAAAATGCCGATTTGGTGCTTCCCGGAGAAGATGGAACAAACACAAACAAACCCAAACTAATGCAGATCTCTTACGATAAAACGAAAGAGGAGAAAATTCTCTGTCGAATGAGTGGTGAGCTACTTTCGCACTGCTAGAGGGGACAGAGCAGCTTGTCGAGGAAGTTAATCTCAAAAATAAGTTTCCGCGCGGTGCATCCACGATCTCCGTGACCGGCTCTTTACTACTGTGCACACGTGGCAAAAACCTTGCGTTGACTGAATTAAGCACTTTAACTCGGGACTGTGTACAACAGCCATGCGTCAAATGAATGTAATGGCTTAACTCGGTTAGCGCAAGATTTTTGCCGCGTGTGTATTCTCTACGTACCCCCATATGGTGTTTGAACATCGTCAGGCTGCTCGCCGGCAGGAAGCACCCTTCTCCATTCGGATATTCCCCGTCAATTTCGAAGCTCTTCACCAATGCGCTACTGGCATGGAACATCAGCATCAGTCCTCCCATTCCCAGAATGTGGCAAGTCCACGCACTGAGGAACCCACCGTCGTCGATGCCCTGGGAGTCGTTATGGCCCTTAAAGACGTATTCATCATATACGCCCCAGGCGCCGCGCCAAATATTGATGCCGGCGACCGTGGCTAGCAACATGAAGAGATCTTCAAAGACAATCTTCAAGATCCAGTGATTTCGCACTTCCAGGCGACGGGACACCCAGGCCGCAGGACGTTGCAGCAACAGCGACGCAAAAACTAAGACAATGCCAAGCCCGTAAGAGGTGAAGGCGGAATGTACGGGCAGCCACCACGCGAAGCGAGGGAACTGCAGCAGGTAGTTGAGCATGTACCAAAATCCGCGAACGACGAACACAATCATCGACCCGGGAACCAGCACACCGAAAAGAGCGTCCAAGAAGAACAGCACACGTTTGGATCGCTAAATTAAGGAGAAGCACAAAGTGTTACCGGCATTTCTGTGCACTGGCAGGCTATGTGTGTACACTGCATACCGGAACACGGAATCGAGTCTTAATCGTGAAGAACTCATCGCTTAGGTCTGCGGCTGCAACCACAGGTGGCGAGAGGGAATTACGGAAGCACCTCAAAGCCATTAGAACCAAAACTCCGGTTAAGAATACAAAGACTCCGCTGTTGAAATCAAATCCCGTGCAATCATCCAAAACGTCCCACACAGCTAAAATGGTTAAAAAATGCGTGAGTTATTATTAGGATCCGTGAAACAGCATGGTCCATCTAATTTTTTATCTAAACGGCTGTAAGCTGGTCGTCTGGCTTTGTACTGGTTGTAAACTCTGTGTTTCTGTACAGGAATTTTTTCATCATTCTGTCTGTCTGTCTGTTTGTCTGTCTGTCTGTCTATCTGTCTGTCTGACTGTCTGTTTGTTTGTCTGTTTGTCTGTCTGTTTGTCTGTCTGTTTGTTTGTCTGTCTGTGCTGTGTCTGTCTGTCTGTCTGTCTGTTTGTCTGCTGCCTGCCTGTCTCTGCACCGGAGCCTTCAGTAGATAATTTCTGCAGTTTGCGCAATACAAATAGTGTCGCGAGGGAACCCGTAATCTAAGCCGTGAACAAATTTGGCCGCGAATTATGTATGTACGAAATGGCCGTCTTATCGCTGAAGGTAACCCCGACCGCTTGGAGTAAATAAGGTCTTTATTTACTCACCACGCCAGTGGTTCACTACAACTAGTCCGTAGACGTAAGCGTAGACCCGTTTCAACATAATTTCCGCAATCGGGGACGGCGTGTTGTGAGCGTAGTCCTTAAATACATCCTGCAAGTAGATGAACAGCACACCGCCCACAACTCCGATGATGAAGGACGTCAGTAAGCTGACGACCCGGTACTCCTTGCCCGGGATCACGTAAAACTCCAGCAGAATGAAAGTCCCTCGCCAGTACGCCACCACCAGTGGAGCAAGTATACAGATGGAAAGCAGCGCGTCCAGGATCTTGAGCAACCAGTCGAGGGTCTTCCGCAACCACACCGGCATTACGCACGCCATTTCGCCCTGGCTACGTGCGACTAATACTGCCGCAGTTATTGAAATTCACGCACGCTGTAATAAAGAAAGGTATAGATTAATCACAGACTAATCACGGACGAACGTCGAAAAAATGAAGAAATATTGAGTTTGAAGTTCTTACACGTAGCTTCGGGGCTAGCCCGAAGCAGCGGCCTACCCGGAGTCTTTCATTGTTCAAGTGCAGATGTTACCGCAAATGCTTTTCTCCGTGATACGGCGATGACTGTATAGGGCAGTTAAACGACGGCGACATGGCTTCCGGTGATGTGGGAGCGACATTCATCGACTATAAAAATAATTAGTTGCTGCGCGCTTTTGGCAAGCGCCAGCGCCGAAATGTTCTCAGAGGAAAAAAAGGTAAAATTCTGTCAGAAACGCACCGGCCGCTGTGTTTTTTTGCGGGAAATTGTGACAGACACTCAACTGCCTGACGTGTTGCGAGTAATCCGTGTTATTTCGCGTCCTCCGGTACGACAATTGTGAAGAACATTCTGAGCAAAGTAGAACCGCCGGAAAAGCTGAGTTGAGGCAAGAACGCGTGCGTCGAAGCAGGGACCTCGTTCGGACGATAGAGATAGATATGCCTGTGTGAGTGTGTGTGCAGTCTGGTCTATTTCCGATCGGTCAAATTACAATGCAATCAGATCGTATTCGCCAGCTGACTACTGACTACTGCACACGTACTACACTGTTGCAGTAATCTCGACACCCGTTCTTCCGATCGGTGCAAGTTAAACTTGGAAAAATCAACATGTAGTTGTAAAAACGAAAATAACAACTGTCAGCGTTTCATGGGTGAGTGCTCCAAATGTTACGTATGGTCCAATATCCGTGACCCGTCGAACAACTGCTTTTGCCGGTAATTGGCCTGTGCCGCTCACCATAGATACGGTTATCGCATGCCATGCCGCTTCGTACATTTTCTTTGGCGACCCAAACAGACCACCTTCTTTTATCCTTGTATTTTGACAACTCCATGCGCTGTCAGTTCTGCTTTAAAAATCGATGAGACATAAATGGCTGAAGTGTTTACAGCTGCCATTGAATCTGGTGAAGAGGAGGAGGTTGAAAGAAGCAGTAAAAACGTTGAGATTGTTGATGAATCGACCGTCGTGCCGTACTACCTCGAGAGCTTCCGGTTCATTGTGCGCTCCATTAGCGAGGACTCTAGCCTAAATACTTTGCTCTTCGAGGATCCACTGTGCGAAGTCGTGCTGCAGCGGTTTGAAAAGCTGCAGACTTCGGCGCAGCGGCTATACGTCAGGCTGTTTCTTCGCAAGGTTTGTGTGGTTGATTGATCTATTAAATGCTAATCACTGAGCCATCACTTCATTGGTTGACCGTTCAGTTGATTGATCTATTAAATGCTTATCACTGAGCCATCACTTCATTGGTTGACCGTTCAGTTGATTAATAAGTTTGTCAATGGCTTCAGCATGTCTGGCTAAAACGAGAGAAAATTCGCTACGACAAAGAATTTGGCGATGCGGCCGCTGTGGATGGGCTGCTGGATGAATTGTGTCGCGGATCCTTCTTGGAAAGTCATATCCCGGAGATGGAATTGGAGGAGATTTTGGGGATGTTGTCGTTGCCGCAGATGAAGGAACTGGCGAAGCAGTTTCGGATCGGCGTCGGGAATCCCTCCAAGAAAGAATTGTTGGTGTTGACGCTGAAGAAAGTACGGGAGCAGCGGACTCCGTTCGGTTTGCCATTGGGGAAGATTGTCAAGAATGCGGCGGTCAAATTGCTGGGGAAAGTTTACAGGTATTTTATCGGGTCTGTAAGGCGATTGATTAATTGATTTGGTATGCCACAACCAGGCCAAGTTATCAATCAAGCAACAAGAATTGGACTACCGATTCGACAGTCGTTCAATCAACCGTTCGGATGCTCGACGACTTAATTGAACGATGGACTTTTGCCTTGGTTCAGTGATTGATGGGCATTCAAGATGAAGGAATAGGGGACAAATACACTTATGTGTATATAAACTTGGGGAATAAATTTGGGAACAACTGTAGGAGACTTGAAGTAATCTGAGCATCGAGCCGGAAGTGGCAACTTACTCAGCTTGGTCAAGACATTAGCTAAAATTTGTCTGTGAGCTTATAGGATGGGACAAAAAAAATGCTAATTGTTGAAAATTGCGATAGAAGAGTTACGGTAGCGATTGTTCGATACTATTTTAGTGACAATCAGAAATGGCAGTTTCAACTCTATCATGCACGCTGTCAGCCCAATTTATCTTTCAACGGCAAGCACTCTCTCCATTGGTCGCGACACC
>LRSR01008849.1:0-11971 GCA_001579985.1 Hypsibius dujardini | reverse complement strand
CTGTCTGTCTGTCTGTCTGTCTGTCTGTCTGTCTGCCTGTCTGTCTGCCTGACTGACTCCATTTATCTTTCCGTCCGTCCATTTTGCTGTCTGTCTCAGGTTGCCTGTGTCCGTGCCGACCAGGTACATATCTGAGCATGTCTTCTGTCGGCTCACCTTGAGATTCGGCGTCTGGACGGAATCGTTGACGAATTTGAGCAACTGCTGAAATTGGTTTTCGGCGGCGAAAGAAGCGCGGATCAGGTCGAAGCAGCGGTCCAGCTTTGCCTGAACGGATGGGAGGAGGTCCGTACTCATACGTGTGAAGAGGCGGGTGAGGAGGGGGTAGAGCCAGCTACCGAGGTCGAGCTTATGGACGGCAATAAAGTCGTGCAGGGTGTCGAGGAAGAGACTAAAGGCCTTGGTGGTGGGGTCGCTGATCATACGGGTTAGCAAGAGACGGGTGTTGTCTACCTCAGCAGGACTATATTCCAAGATTAAAAACAGATCAATCAATAAATGAAAGTGAATAAACAGAGAAAAATAAGTCAGAGAATATTGCGCGGCCTTGTTGATCAACTCTAGTGCTTACTTTAGGGTGCCGGTTCGGAGGTATTTCTGCAAGCCGAGAAGGCCTTCTTTCCGTGACGTCCAGTTGGGATTCGCGAGGAGGTTTAGTATTTCGGCAATGTTCTATTTAATAAAAAATAATAGTCTTTAGAGACCAAAATCGCCTGAAACTGTTTTGTACTCGTGAGCGTTTTCAGAATTGTCCCGCTTTACATGGAACAGATATATATATATATATATATCGTATACTAATGAAGAAATGTCTGGCCAAAAATTACAAGACGAAAAATAATTCATGATATCGCATAAACGAAATCGTAAACGTACTTTTAAGCGTCAAATTGAATGTTTTCGTATTTTCTAATAAGGCACAGTGAGTACATGCTTGAAAGGCAGGCAAATTAGTCGACTACTTTTTTGTCTTCCACTAAAACTTAGCAACTACAGCAAGTTTCAGTCTCGTCTGGCAGATTTAAGTTCCGTTGTATTAAACTTCATTTCATTTCAATTTCGATCTTCCTTCTTAAATCCTTCTTGACTAAAACTTTTAGTTTGGTTTTTCATAACCTAAGAAAACTAAAACTGAAGCATTATTCACTCAAGCTTCTAGTTTATTTATAGCTTAGCTTATTTTACTAGTTCAGTTTAGTTTTCTAGTCCAACTGAAAAGCTTATAAATCAATCAATCAGATAAAATAAATATGCTACGAAATATGATCTGGTCTTTGGGAATTTCCGTTGCAGAAACAGGGAAGAAAAATATTCCCTGTTATTCTTACGTAATTGAAACGATCCCCAGCCAAGGATGTCTGTGAGCCCATCCGACTGCCCGTGTCCCCGTCGTCGTCCGATTGATACCCCGCTTGACTCTTCCGCCCGGATGTCAACGTAGTATCCCCCGAAAGCGCTGTCTTCCCGCCGCCCGTCACCGTCGCTTTCCTGATGGGCAAACCGGAAAACGTCCTCTGCTGCTGTTGTCGATCCGGTTGCTGTTGTCGATCCGGACTGTTGTCACGACTGTTGGCGGTTGACCGTGAAAAGGAATGCCCGCTGCGTTGGAGCCCCGTTGGAGCCGGTGAAGTACCACGTGAAACAGCTGCAAAAACAACACCGACAAGTGGATTTAAAAAATCTTTCAGACAAAAAATTGCAGACAGACAGTGGAAAATCTTTCAGACAAAACATTCAGACAGACAGTGGAAACTCTTTCAGACAAAACATTCAGACAGACAGTGGAAAATCTTTCAGACATTCAGACAGACAGTGGAAAATCTTTCAGACAAAACATTCAGACAGACAGTGGAAACTCTTTCAGACAAAACATTTCAGACAGACAGTGGAAAATCTTTCAGACAAAACGTTTCAGACAGACAGTGGAAACTCTTTCAGACAAAAAATTCAGACAGACATTGGAAAATCATTCAGACAAAACATTCAGACAGACAGTGGAAAATCTTTCAGACAAAAAGAACGTGCATGTAGATTAAAATTGGGTTAATCATAAGAGAGGATCTAAAAGTGTCCGGAAAATAAGTGGGACGTATATTAAAAATCTCTAACACAAAAATATCGTAATATATAAAACAAGTTTTTAGACTTATTAGTAACTTAGTTAAAGCCATCCTGATTGTGCGCGGAAGTTTAAAATTTCCTACTGAAAACAGGTTTTTTTACGCCCACACAGGAATAACGTAATTAAACTCATCCGTGCTAATCTTACACGTGGATTTAAAATCTCCGGAAGGAAAAAAGTACACACACTTTTTCCTTCCGGAGATTTTAAGTTACGTAGAAAACGAGTTTAGCTGCCTGTAATGTCATTTCAAATTATGTTAATCGTACGCGTGGATGGAGTGGAGAATTGCTTCCGGCTGCGGAGAGGTGTTGCGAGGCCACTCGAGCCGGAGGATGATGAAAAGGTTGTCCGGCTTGCTTGACCAGCAGGTGTGACCACCGTGGAGGATTTCGCTCGTGCACGACGCGCTGCCTCGGTATCAATGGCACTTGAGGAGCGTGGCAGGCAGCTGGGGTGGCTGTTGAGAGTCGGCGGAGAATCGGTTTCGCTTTCTGGAAATGACAAAAAGAAAAATGGGTTAGCAGTTTTCCATATGACCACTTAAACGGCTGAGGGTCCGCGGATTGTCCTCTCAGGCAATTCAATTCTTCTTTTGTGCGTATTAAAATAATGCAGTATTCGTTAAGGCCAGGTCTTGTTTGTTTTATCTGACCTGAGCCGAGGACCACCCTCAAAATTATTGCCGCATGAGGCGCAGAAACTCAAAATTACTGCGTGAAAATACGAATTACAAAAAAACAAATTTTAGAGATTATTTAAACGACATCTCCAAGGGTTCATTACTGGTAACTCATGAGACACGAATTACTCAATTAAATGTGATTAACCCGCCATATTTTAAAGCGACTTTTACTAAAACACGTCTTGTACTCTTTAAAAATAGAATACACAGTTTCGGACTTTTTCTTTTAAAACTAGAAAACGTTGGCTTAATTTGCAGCGTTAATGTGCCTGCCTGCCTCAATAGGAACATGATTGTCGATGGCATACTAACCGGTAGGTCTACGTAGACGGGACGGTGGCCTGCTGCCGGTATCCCGACTGACACTGCTGTCACGCTCCCGGAGGACAGCTGGCGAAGCCATTCCGGGTCTACGAACTTCTTCCAGCATCTTGACATTAGACTGGTCCAGCTCGCCGATGAGGACTTCCGCATGATTGGGAAATACCGAATTGAAATGCCAATAAGCCCTGCAAGGGGATAAAAAAATCTATAGTCAGTAAGGTGATATCAGGAATAGAGGCAGACAACCCTAGACATTGCCATTTAATTGAAAGATATTTTAGCCGGCAGACAGATAGAGAGACCGGTAAGATGACAGACACACAGACACACAGACAAAACAGACACACAGACACACAGTCACACAGACACACAGACACACAGACACACAGACACACAGACACACAGACACACAGACAAACAGACACACAGACACACAGTCACACAGACAGACACACAGACACACAGACACACAGACACACAGACAAACACACAGACACACAGACAAACAAAAAACAGGCACACATATATACAGACATAGTACTCATGTATTAAGAGTAGAAAGTGCTAGACAGAGACACTTCTGCACGTCGTCATACGATTGACCGGCATTCAGACAAAAGAAAGGCCCATCATCAACCAGACAGGCGAACAAAAAAGGTAATATCGCAACAACACACATCGGTCAATGGTCTGAATCTTTTCACGCGCCAAAAGAAAAGACCGGTCGCGTGGCGTGCGATTATGTCACCCTGTATTTACACTATTTGCTACAGCCGAATAGGTAAGCAAACGAACAAACAAAAGAGCCGCGGCGAAGACGACGGAAAAAGATTATTGCCAGTTTTTGCCCCTGTTTGTGAATGAACTCAACGACGTGACATACTGTCGCGAGAGTGCTCGTGCCTCCGGATCGGCGTCAGCGATGCCGCGTCTGATGGCGTCCTGGAGGAGGCCGGCGTGCTTCTCGAGGGCCTCTTTAGGCCAGACAAACAACATGTGCTTCACGAACTCACAGCAGTATCTGCGAAAAAGAATAACGCCAAATTAATCGACACGAAAAAGAAAACTCCCACATTTAATTCCATTGTGATAATAATGAAAACATTGCACGTACCGACGGATCTCCTTTGAGCGTGATGATTGCAGGTGATTCACGATAATCGGCACCAATTTCGGTGAATGAGTGTTCTGTTCAGCAGGAGGAGCGAAGAAAAAACACATTAATTCGGTTACGGCTTATATGATGTCCAACTAAAAGGGGGAGGATAAGAACGGCGAGTGAGGTCAAAATTCATGCCACCCAGTCAGGCCCAGTCAAGCTCAGTCAGGCCCAGTCAGGCCCAGTCAAGCTCAGTCAGGCCCAGTCAGATCCAGTCAGACCCAGTCAGGCCCAGTCAGACCCAGTCAGATCCAGTCAGACCCAGTCAGACCCAGTCAGACCCATTCAGACCCAGTCAAGCCCAGTCAAGCCCAGTCAAGCCCAGTCAGACCCAGTCAGATCCAGTCAAGCCCGGTCAGACCCAGCCAGGCCCAGTCAGACCCAGTCAGGCCCAGTTAGGCCCAGAATCAGGCCAAGAACCGGGTTATGTTATTAAATGGCGCTCCTTTGTGTGTTGGTTCGATATTTATTGGAAACAGCTGCGTAGCTGTTACGATTGATTTTTATGGGTTATTATGCATTTATGAGGTCCATAAAAAATATTAGAAAATTCCTGCTGACTGCAAAAGTTCGCCTTGCCCGAACGGTTGTTATGTGACGATTTTGAAGAGCTCAAAAAATTACCAATAAAGCGGTACTGCTAATATTTTGACGGGCATTATTTAGAGGACGCTCTCGCCAACTGGATTATTAAAATTATTAAAGTAACTAGTCAGTGCAAGTAACTATTGAAAGTGATCACGTGTCACATGTACTTAATTGAAGTAATTAAATAACAACGTGAAGTTATTTTTTCACGTGAAGACTCTGTTGACGCATTCTTTCCCCGTCGCTGTTCTCCACTCATTTTACTGGATACATAATCGATTCCCGAATAATTGTTCACCGTTTATATTTTTTACCTGTAAAACGAACCGGATTGTGACAATTCCGCAAGTGGAGATGATTTTCGCCGAATTGGGGATGAGCGAAATGAGAGCCGGAAGAAGGACCTCGGCGGTCCGGTCAAATTTTCCGGCCAGCTGTTGCGAGAGGAATCTGCGTGGGAAGCGGGAAAAATGAGCGATAACATCAGAATTTCTCCCGAGACTAATATTGAAATATAACTCTCCCTCTTATAAACAGTCCCAGGGTCTCATCCATCAAAATTATATACTTTTATATTCCCTCGAATACAAATAAGCTTCGCACCGCGCGACGACGCTGCTGTTGGGTGCTAATCGAAAGAGACGGAAGAGACGGAGAGAAGAAGACGAAAGAGACGGAGAAACGAAGACAGAGGAGACGAAAGAGACGGAGAGACGGAGAGATAAAGACGGAGGAGACGGAGGAGACGGAAGAGACGGAGAGACGAAGAGATGAAGACGGAGGAGACGGAGAGACGGAAGAGACGGAGACGGAAGAGACGGAAGAGACGGAGACGGAAGAGACGGAAGAGACGGAGACGGAAGAGACGGAAGAGACGGAGACATAATCGCCACGGTCAGCAGTCACTTACGCTAATGTTACACAGGCTTCACGGACCACTTGGGAACGGAGGTCTTTCACGGAGGTCTGCAGGGAGACGTCCAGGAAGCGGAGCGACATGTAAAACTCCTTGTAAATGTCACCGCCGGCCAGCACCACACTTCGAAGACGTTTCAGCTGTAGCGAAGAAAAAAAATCAATAAAAAAACAGTTAATAAAAAAACGACAATTAATAAACATAATAATAAAAAAAACCAACAATTAATAAAAAAACAGTTCCGTTAAACAATCTTTAAGCATCGAGGTCCTCAAACTTCGCCAAGACAACACTCAAAAAGAGGCACTGATAATAATATGTTTTTGCTGTAATCTTTTGCGCTTGAAGCAAATGCAAGTGGGCATTTTCTTCATAATCAAAATAATCACTTCAATTTTTTAGTTCTTCTCCGAAGACACGGCCAACATGGAAGCTGATCAATTTTTGAAGTCTGCCAATTTTTTTCCTACAAAATTCAGAAAGCAAAATAATCTCCAAATCCAATTTGAAATTAAAACATTAAAACAGTCAACTCCCGAAACGACAATCTCATCGTGAAGACCTGTGACGCTTACCGCAAACTGTCACTTGACATTTCGTTCTATTCTCAGCCAATTCATTAAATGTAAATTCAAAGCATGCATTGCGAAAACAATTTTGTATTTCGAAAAATTGGAAATAATTTGTTACGTTTGGAGATTGTCAGTTATCCGAAAGTTAATTTTAGGACTAATAAAAAATATTAGCAACGAACATTCACTACCCCAATTTCCGTACAATTGTGTAATTGTATGTATGTCTGTAATTCCGTATTGTCAGTCCGGCTCAATGACGTAACAGCTTAGCCCCTATCGACGGATTTTGAGGGCACTCTCGTGTAAAACTCACCGCTTCCACGCGCCTGCTCCAGTCAACATCGATATCCGAGAGGGTTTGATGGATTTTATTCATTTCCTGCTCCACCGCCGGTCCCGAGACGACATGACTGATCCGCGGCACGTCCAGGAAGGATTCGATGAAATTGTCGGCCTGCACGCCTCCGACGTCTATTTATAAAGGGATAGCAAAAAAATCAGTTAACTTTCCCAAGTGTGTGTTGCCATTGCAGACACGCGAGTGTCGCGACAAGGTCGCCCATCCAGCCAAAATAACTCATAAAACGCCAGCCAAAATTGGCCAGCACACTTCCTTCCAGTCTTGGTCTGTACCACATACACAGACATAGACATATGCACAGACATAAAACCAGATCCAGACCCAGGCAAAGACACAAACAGAGACACAGACACAGAACTAGACACCGAGAGACAGACACGGTCAGACAGACAAACATTTCTGCATTTCACCGCTCCAGTTATTGGACTGTCGGTTGGTGTGTTTGCATCCCAATGTAAATGCATCTGTCCGTCTGTTTGTCTGCCTGTCCGCATGTCTGTCCGTCTGACTGTCTGTTCATCTGTCCATTTGTCTGCCAACTATGCCTTACCAGCGCCTGTCTGTCTGACTGTCTGCCTGTCTGTTTATCTATCTTCATGTCTGATTGCTTGTCTGACTGTCTCTCTGTTTGTCTATCTGCCTGTCTGTCTATCTGTCTATCTACTGGTTTGTCTGTCTGCCTGTCTGTCTATCTGTCTGATTGCCTGTTTGCCAGCCACCCTGTCTGCCTGTTTGTTTGTCTGTCAGTCTGCCTGCCTTTCTGCCTTATTGTGAGTGGTTCATCAACTAATTTCGTACTGCTTTGTGTCGTTGGCAACGAGGAAGAAGTTGAAAATCCGCTGACACCAAACGCTGTCGTGGTCGCCATATCCCTCGACGATCTCGTACTGGAAATCATCGGATTCACCGGTAATCCCTGCGATCTCAACGGTGGCGTCGTTGCTTGAACCGGGGTCTGACAATGCGGTGGTGTGGAACTGTAACCGGCACCTGACATCTGCCAAGCAAAAGACAATCACAACGTAAGATACAGCGGACACGCGCTCTTTCCCATCAAAGCATCAATGATCAAGCCCTCTCATAAGTTATCATAAAACCAACAATTAGCCCATCATGTAAGCCCCGCAACAATCAGCCGTAAAAAAACGTTTAGAACATTAACGCGCGCATGCGCCCGTCAAGAGTTCATGTCCAAGACGTGGATCACTTTTTTTTGCCGATGATGATACATTTCATTCGTACGGGTAGAATATACACAGACGCAGAGCAATAATTTATCGATCAAGCTCCGGGCCAGGAGACAAGGCGCAAAAGAAGCATCAAAGTGCAGATTGCAATTTCAAAGTCGTGCTCTTGAAGTACTGCATCTCATATTTAATAACAGAGAGAGAGAGAGAGAGGTTTAGTAATTTTTTTCTCTCGAGAGCGTATTATTATCCTCGTAGATTGTGACAGTCATTTGCAGTAGTTACCCGTTGGCGGAGTGCCGGCGAAATGAAGCTTTGGTGGGTGCTGCTGGAGGGACTGCCGGCTGGTGATGATGATGAGAAGCTGGAGATGGGGTCTGTTGCCGGTGAGCCGGACGACGACGACGGAGACGGATTATAGTGATGGCCTAGAAGAGATAAAAAGAGCGGATGGTGAGACAGCACCGTAGTGTACTGTATCCATATCCAGTTATTAGGAACTGCTAGAGAACCCCACCATCGCGTGATGCAGTACTAGTTCGTACTGCAGTGCCCATGATGGCACATGGCGCGACATTCAGCTCCAGTATATCGAGATCCATTACGGTTAGTCTGTTAGTCATGATTACGGAGGCAAGCAGACAGAGAGATGTGATGTGGTGGATGAAAAAAAAAGTTGAACCACGTTCTTGTACTTTAGAAAGCAGTTTTTCATTTTTGCCGGTGAAGCGTGACGAACTGTTTGAGATCGTTAGTCAGGGCTTGGAATGTATAACGGCGTACTGTCTGGAGCCATTCATCAAGCGCACAAGTACATAATGAACTTGTTTTTTAAACGCTCTATCTGTTTGATTGACGTCTGTCTGTCTGTCTGTCTGTCTGTCTGTCTGTATGTCTGCTGTTTTAAATTAGCTGTCTGTCTGTCTGTCTGTCTGTCTGTCTGTCTGTCTGTCTGTCTGTCTGTCTGTCTGTTGTTGTCTGTCTGTTCGTCTGTCTGTTTGCTTGCTTGTCTGCCTATCTGTCTACCTGTTTGCCAGCCACACTGTCTGTCTCTCTGCCTATTTGTTTATCTGTTTATACGCCTATCTGTTTGTCTGCTTGCCAACCATCCTGTCTGTCTGTCAGCCTGTCTGTCTACCTGTCTGCCTGTCTGATTGCCTGTCTATCTTATTCTCTGGAAATATTCATGTCTGGTTGTTTCAATAGTCATGCCTGCCGGTCGTCTGCCATGGAATTTGAGACGGGATTATAAGCTCGAAATACCGGAACCTCGAAGAACAAACAAGTCCATAAAATTTCGCCATAAAACGACGGAAAAGCCAATCAATCGCTTTTTCAAAAATCAATCGGCCACCCGGGGTTTTTGGTGGATACATAATTGTCAGCCGGAGAGCACGGTGCGCGCCACAGGGTATGATTTAATTTTGCGGTCATAGCCTCGACGACCAGTGTCCGTTTCGGTTTCGCTACACAACACACACACACACAGACACACACAGACACACACACAGACACGATGATGTCTCGCCGCAAAATCGAATATTTCCTGTATCATACAGCCATGCGTAAAATCGATCGTTCGGCGGCGGCAGCAGCGACGACGGCCCAGCAGTAGGTCATCACGGGATAATTTTACCGGTGTCTGATTGAGTCTCTGACCATTTGACCGCCACCACTGCTGTTCTCCGGGCAAAAGGGTAATTGGCCCTTTATTTGGACAGACACGCGAGACACCCTCGATTTCTGATTCGGAAACAGAGAGGGAGATTGGCGTGTGTCTGTGTGTGTGGTAATTAGCGATACTTTCAAACTTGGCGCGACTTGGAATGCTGCTCTGGGTGTCTTCAGCGGTTGTGTGGACTGTAAAATTTAACGCGAAATGAGGGAAACTTTCTGAGAAGCAGCAGTAACTATTATCGGTCATCTACTTGAACCAGTGTCTCTTATTAGTTGTGATTTTGCAAGGATGTGTAGTGCGGTTATCTCCGGGACATTTCCGTCTTCTTCGAAGTTCACAATCAGGTTTTACACCACACCATGACTGTTTGTAATCAAAGTCTGACCCTCTTCGGACATCTGGTCTGCCATCAAAGTAAATATCACAAAGGTCTACAAGTCAGACACAGATAAGAGTCGGGGTCTGTGTCTTTGTGTCTGAATATATGTCCGTGTCCCCTTGTGTCGGTGTCTGCCTGTCTGTGTCTGTGTCTGTGTCTGTGTCTGTGTCTGTGTCTGTGTCTGTGTCTGTGTCTGTGTCTGTGTCTGTGCCTGTGTCTTTGTCTGTTTTTGTGTCTGTTGTGACTGTGTCTGTGTCTGTGTCTTCGGTCCTACTACGGTCTGAATCAGGATTTGCTTGTCTGTCTGTGTCTATGTCCCCTACCACCGTGTGTCGACCCTGAGTAGCCATTAGCAGATCAATTCACTTCATCACTCTCGCACCCAGCTCTTTGGACTAATAAATTCCTGCAGGTTAATTGTCCCCGTAGAAAGTGCCCGCAATGAATGGCCATTTGCACTTATACCCTATTGTTCTCCACCCATCCATACACAATGCCTCCATACAACGATGGTCGCGCCATTCGCCGAACTCCCGAGCCGATAATTTCTTGGTCCAATAAATGAAAAAATAATCCTTCTCAAAACCCCGCCGACCCGACTGGCCCATCAGTCAGACATCTCTCCGTCAACGACGACAACAATAATGTCTTCCAGACTGGAGACCATTTCATGCTCTCTATCTCTCGCTCCAATATCCCCATTTTCAGCATCTGCTCTCTCACACACACACACAGACACACAGACACACAGACAGACACAGACACACATACCCATCATTTTCCCGGTCATCCATCTGGTTAACGTGCTTGTTTCCTGACATGGACCCTCTACCCTCACCGCCTCATCCCTGTCTGTCGCTGGTGTCCTCCGTTATGACCGAAGCTCTTAAGCTCATGTCCGATGAATCACTTTTCATGGGCACTTTATTGTCGATCCCAGTACCAAAGATGAGGGGGCAGAGGGGCAATCAGGAATATATGGGGCAAAATGTCAGTGGGTGGTGAGAGACAGACAACATACAGGCAGACAGACACCGACAGATACAGGCACAGACACACCGGACATATGCGTGAATATTTTAAATAATCAATAAATAAACGACTGCCTCAATTTTAACTCAGTCCAGGCTTGCTCTTCCCAATCTTCATCTTTTCCGGGACTCCCTAGCTTCTCTCACTCGCCCCCTCTTCGATCGTGGGCGTGTGGCATGCGGGGGGGAGAGGCTCAAAGGATTTCGACGGCAAACACAGAGTGCTCGAGTGTTTGTCCAGTGTTTACAGAGACGAAAAAGGACTGATTATAGTTGTCGTCGTCGCGGAAAGCGCTGGTCATCTGGGTGGTTTTCATCGTATGCACGATGGATTCTGACTACACAGTGCTCTCTTCGGACCTCGTCCTTATTAGGCGGAAGTGCAGGCAGACGGGAGATCGATGGCTGGTAGTATATCGTTAAAAGTCTTTCGTCTGAACAACATGACCTGATAAAGTCATTCGAAATTGTGGTTGTGTGTGAGTGTGTTTGAAGAGCGGGAAAACAGTACGGGACTCCTCAGTAAAATAAATAAGACATGGTGTTCAGATCGTATTTCCAGAGATAGCGAGAAAATTTTGAGTCGATTTTCGCTCTTTATCCCTCTTTCTGTGTCTGTGTCTGTGTCTATGTCTATGTCTGTGTCTGTGTCTTTGTCTATGTCTATGTCTATGTCTATGTCTATGTCTATGTCTATGTTTGTGTCTATGTCTATGTCTATGCCTATGCCTATGTTTATGTCTATGTCTATGTCTATGTCTATGTCTATGTCTATGTCTATGTCTGTGTCTATGTCTATGTCTATGTCTGGACTTGTACTTGTCGGCGCCTGTGTCTGTGTGCAAGCTTGGGTCGGATCCAGTGCATCTATTTGTGACTGGAAATCGGCTTAATTTTCTGCATTTCTGTTTTTAATCTGTATGTCTGTCTGTCTGTCTGTCTGTCTGTCTGTCTGTCTGTCTGTCT
>LRSR01008848.1:0-15700 GCA_001579985.1 Hypsibius dujardini | reverse complement strand
CAGACAGATAGAGTGACTTATAGTTAGATTAACAGGCTGGCAGACAGATACACAGACACACAGGCAGGCAGATATCCTTTTGACTTGTACTTGTTCAGTCCGTTCTTATTTCAGTTGTTTATTTCAGCGCGACAGGTGAGACCTAGTGTCGTTGCAACTGGCCCTGACACCGCTGAAAACACACCGGACATCTTGTCATTCGACATTGCCCTCCCCGTCAGACCCAGCAAGCCCACCCAAATCGACCGAAACCGCTTGCAAAGAGCGATGGGACCAGCCATGCAAGGTGCTCGACAGGATTTCGTCCAAAAAGTCGCCAATCCAAGACCTGATCAATGCCGTAAGCTCCTCAAATCAGTTTAAGAAATAATAGATTTGTTACTATTTGTTTTGATAAATTTACTTGATTGTATCAAAATCGGTAAATGTTGTTGATGTATTTCATGTAGTGATGAATTTAACCTTGCAGTTTCTATTTTAATTTATCACTTGGATTATGTTTTGCTTGCAGTTGTTAATGCGGATAATCGGGAGAGCCCAGCCTTGATCTGGACTGTCGGGAAGCCCTCCCAGAACACTCGTTTTGCCTACCAGAGCGAGTTTGCGGGACGCCGTTTGGCCGACCAGTTCACGTAAGACAGATCTGCTGGCAGTCACACAGTATACAATGACACATTGCTTGGTACAAACAGATACAATACACACTGATAGGCAGACAGACAGATAGACAGACAGACATTACGGTAAATGCAGGCAGACATATAACGATGTAGCAGCAGTGTGCAGGCGTGCAAACGGAGATACAGATGTACCAAAACCGACAGTTCCTGGTTTTACAGTAATGCAAGTATTTGTTTTGTAGTGGAGGCAATGCGGATCATCTGTTCGCTTACCTGGACCAAGACGACATCGATCAGTCACAAATGGCGGCGGACGATGAAGACTGCTTTGAGGATGCTGAGGTGGAATGCGATCCTGATTCCCCTTACCGAACCTTTGATGGCACCTGTAACAACCTCCAGAAACCGCTGCAGGGTTCTGCCAACTCAGCACAAAGCCGATTGGGACCGGCCGAGTATGAAGACGGCATCGCCGAGCCGCGCCGCTTGTCTCTTGCGTCACAGATTCAAAACCGCCCACTGCTGCTGCCCTCAGCTCGTGAAGTCAGCGTGGCCATCTCTTCTAATCTGGACCGAGAGAGCAAAAAAATCACTTACCTTTTCAATCAGTTCGCACAATTCACCGCGCATGACGTCACAAATAGTACGCTTATCTGTCTCCTCTGTCTGTCAGTCTGTCAGTCTGTCAGTCTGCCCGTTTCTCTGTCTGTCTGTCTCTTTGTCTGTCTATCTGTCTGCGTGCATGTCTGCCTGCCTGTCGGTCTGTCTGTCTGTTCCTCTGTCTCTCTGTCTGTGTCGGTCTTTCTGTTTGTATGCCTTCTTAATACGATACTTGCCTGTATGTCTAAATGATGATATTCTTTTCAGCTCCCGTGGAGAAGGTTCAGGATCCCCAAGATCCGAGTAAGTGTAAAACTCCACGATCTTTCATCAACTGCGTACACTCAATTCTGATTCATTTGTAATTCATCTCTGTCCTTTTGTTTTTGTTAGAGCGGTCCGTGACGCCGTCTTGCTGTGGCACGGACGCTGCCTGCATCCACCCTGCCTGTTTCCCCATCCTGATCCCCGCGAATGACCCGGTGTACGGGCAGTTCAGTCAGAACTGTCTGGAATTTGTCCGTTCTCAGCCGGCCGCCCAGAGCGGGTGCCGTCTGGGCAAGCGCATTCCCCTCGATCAAGTCACCGCATACATTGACGGCTCGCAGATTTACGGATCCAAGGTCTCTGATGCCAACCGGTAAATTTGAAGGCCATTCTCCTTCTTTTAATTGTTCATGCATTTTTCCAATTCATATGAGTTCATATGTACAGGCCATGAATCATTGATTGACTTATTTAAGTGATCTCTCGTTCTAGCTTGCGGGCTAAACGCCGGGGCCTTTTGCGGACCAACGATTCGCCCATCTGTCTCCAGACGAATGTCGTGATGATTCCTGGCGGACCTGATAGTCAAGGTTGTAAGGCACCGGATGCGAACCGGAAGTGCGTTGATGCTGGTGATCTGCGTGCTAATCAGCACACTGGATTGGTCGCCTTTCATTCGGTATGGTTGACAGTCGAACTTTGACTTGCTGGATGTCTGTTTGCCTATCTATCTGGTCGCCTATCTGTCTTTCTGTCTGTCTGCCTGCCTGATTGTCTGTTTGTCCGCCTGTTTGTTTGTTTGTTTGTTTGTTTGTTTGTCTGATTGTCTGTTTTTGTTTCGCCCTGCCTGTTTGTCGCCTCAGATGCATATCTGACCTGGTATGAGAATGTCCATTAGTTTGCCTATCTAGTTGGCATTCTTATAGATTGGCTGCCTGAACACTAGTTGTTTGCCTGTCTCACCGTTACTTACTCCCTGACTGCCTGTCGTGACGGAATATTTTTCTATAGGGTGTTTGACTCTCTCTACCTTCTCTTTGTCTGCGTCTGCTTGTCTGGCTGCCTGGCTGCCTGGCTGCCTGTCTGTCTGTCGTCTGTCCGTCTATCTAGTATTTTAGACTGAGTGTCTGGCTGTGCGGCTGTTTTCATCGTCGTCTGCCTGCAATCCTGTGTTTGTCTGTGTACACTTTTTTCGTGCTGGGTTCTTCTCTTTTCCTGCGATTCGGGTGTGTTTCTAATGCGGGATCTTTTGTTGCATTGCAGCTGTTCCTAAGATTGCACAATCAAATCGCCAATTTCATCGCGGAAAAACGCCCCCGCGCCTCCGATGAAGTTATCTTCATGTTGACCCGTAAAATCGTCGGTGGTATCCTCCAACACATCTATTACAAAGAGATGATTCCAATCATGCTGGGCAGCAAACTGGCCAATGACCCACAAAACGGCCTCGCAGTAACGAAGAAGGGCTACTGTCAAGACTGCTACGACGAAAATGTGGATGCAAGTATGCAAGTGGAATTTGCCGCTGGAGCTTACCGGTTAGTCTTGTTTATGTCTATGCCCCGTCTATCTTTCTGTTTGTCTGTCTGTCTGTCTGTCTGTCTTTATGTCTGTCTGTCTGTCTGTCTGTCTTTATGTCTGTCTATGTATGATGTCTACTTGTGTGTCCTTGTGTTTGCCTGGCTGCCTGCCAGCAGTGTCTGTCTGTGTGCTTGTCTGTCCTAGTCTTCCTGCATGCCTGCGTCTGTAACTAAGAGTTTGTTTGCCCTATTGCTGGCTAATCTGCACAAACCTTAAGTCTCGTCAGTGAGTCCTTGCCTGACTGCAGAAACTAAATGTTTAGATTTCACACTCTGGGTGATAACACCCTGCCCGTGGCGGATGCGAACGGCGTGGAGTATCCCCTTTACCAGCATTTTGGCAATCCCGCCATGTGGTACAAACCCGGAATCATCGACGAACTCCTTCGCAACCTGCCTGGTAAGCCGGCCGAGGCCTTCGACGCGCAGTTTGCCTTCGTCTTCCAGAATCAAATTTTCAAGCCGGTGAGCAAGCCGTTGGGGATCGACCTCCTGGCTTTCAACATTCAGCGCGGTCGGGACCACGGTGTTCCTGCGTACATCAAGATGCGGGAGATATGTGGACTGGCTCCGGTGAAGACTTTCAAAGATTTGGAGCGGTTCATGCCGAAAGACGCGGCAGACAATCTGGCTTCCATTTACAGACACGTTCGGGACATTGTGAGTTAGAGCCGTCCATGATGGATCTTTTGCACGTCTTGTTTGTCTGCCTGTCTGCCTGTCCGCTTGCCTGCCTGCCTGTCTGTCCGCCTACCTGCCTGTTTTGATGTCTGATCTGTCTCTCTCTGCTTCTCGTCGGTATGTCTGCTTTGAGTAATATACGTGTCGTTCCTCCCTTTAGGACTTCTATGCCGGCGGCCTCAGTGAGCGCTCCGTGAACAAGCAAGGTCTCGTCGGTCCCACGTTTGCTTGCGTTCTGACTGACCAGTTTCGAAAGCTGAAAAACGGTGACCGCTTCTGGTACGAGAACGACGGCGTTTTCACCCCAGGTAAGTGATTTACTCCTCTTCAAATTATCTGTCTGTAAATTATCCCCTCGCATCGCTTTGCTGACAGCTTGCCTGCCTGCTCTCTTTTTTAGAACAATTGAAGGAGATCAAGAAGGTCTCAATGGCGGTGCTCCTGTGTCAAAACTCCCAGACCGAGCAGGTTCAACCGAAGCCGTTCCTCATCGCGTCAGAGAGCGGCAACCCCATCACGCCCTGCGGAGATATCTTAGCTAAGGGGGCGATGAAGCTCGAGCCGTTTCTCGTGGGACTTCGCCGCTCAAGCACTCGCGAGGCACAGCCAGACGTGTCTGAGTAGTCGCGCAGACACATTCAGACAAGTGCTTACAGACACAAAAACAACTGCGAGACAGGCTGTCAGGCAGTCATTCGCCCAGATAATCATTCAGACAATCGATCACCTCATAGGCAGACGTCTAGACAAGCAGTCAGACATGAAATCGAGGCGTAGACATTCAGACAAGCAGTCGGGCAGTCAGTATCTGTTGTCTGGTTGTTTCGATCCTTTCCTTGCTATACATTCGAGGCACCGTGTTTTTTGGTCGCACCGTTTTTTATTAATTTTTCCACTTTTTTAGCTGCTTATCTTTTCGTATGCACAGCGCTTTTTCTAATTATATTCAAACTTTATATAAAAATTCAAGAAAGTACAGAAGAGAAAGATACGGTGCACCGTTTTCGTCATAGCACAATTCGACTAGCCCATCGCCTACACAACTCCCACAGACACATTACAAATACGTTACTACCGGGCAACAGGCAAGAATTTTCCGCACATTTTCATAGTCACTCTCTTTTGTCCGACGCGTCCACCGACACAGCACCGGGTTGAAGCGCATGCAGGTTTCCAGGCAATGGATCGACAAAGGAATAACGTGCACAGCAACCCACCTGAGGAAAGATGGGTGAGGAATTTTGACTGGCCTACAAACTGAGTTGCTGGATGGTGAATGTGCGCGTGACTAGGCGTGGTGCTTCGCCTAATGGCTTCGGCGGCTGCTTCGTCGACGTCGATGCTGCAGTGAAAAGGAAAATGTCGTTAATAAAAGGACTCTGTTCAGGTAACATCTGGTAACGGCCGGTAACCAAGCGGTTACATTAGGTCACCAGTCAATTACCGCTCGCAACCGTCGTGTTACTAAGTGGCTTCACTTGGTGGTCAAGCAGTAGCCCCTGGTTACGGATCAGGCGCCGAGCGTTAGGACCTCGGTACCTGCATTACATGTGGTGACCAATGGTTACACCTGGTAACCGAGTGGTCAATAAGGCAGTCCGCTCACTTCCCAGCAAATACCTAGAAGGAGCAGGCGCAACCCGATCCGGCAGGTCTACTTACACGACGACGGCCCGAGCGCCTTCCACGGCGTTTGCGAGAGCCCGACTGGGATCGACGACCTCCACGTCGAGATCGTCGTCGGCGACCTCCCTGTACGAGTAGCAAAAATGTAGTTGTCAACTTTACAAAACACACGGGAATAGAATAAATTTGAGAGACACGGACACAGAGACATACATGTACAGGAGTAGGAAAGACCCAGACAAGTAGGCATAAGCATAGACACCGACACCGACCCTAAGGACATGGGTACAGACACACACGCAGGCACAGACAAAGTCACCGGCTCACAGACACAGACACAGACACAGACGTGCACATAGATAAAAGCGCAGGCTTGTGCGATGGACAAGCGGACGGACCCCAAACGGCGGAATGGATTTTTATAAACCAGTGACTTACGCGACGAGACCGACGGCGCTAGAAAAAAAGGACAAATCTCAGTGGTAGTCGGATTGAATGAAACGTGGATTGAAGAGTATAGAAGGGCTCGAATGACTTACGTAAGACCGCGATCGAGAACGTCGTCCGCGGCGACTTCGTCGACGGGAACGGCCTCCCTAAACCAAAAATAATTCGAATTGTTTGGCTAAGACACTGGCACGAATGACGGAGGCTCTTACCCTTCGGCTACGTCTGTGCGACATACTGGCGAGTAAAGAGTACGACAAATGCGACCAACTGGTAGAAAAAAACTACGAATGTCTGGTCCTGTCCAGTGACAGGTCCCCTGTGGTCTTGGAAACGGAGGAAGAGCAGTTGCCAAGAGCGTTCAGGTGTTCTAATTTCGTCCTTGATCAAAAATATTCTTCAAAGGCATCCGAAGTGGTGTGTATGTACGGAAGTAAGTAGACAGACAGACAGACAGACAGACAGACAGACAGACAGACAGGCCGACAGACAAACAGAACAGACCTTGTACGGTAGATTGGCCCGTTAGCCAGCCGCCATGCGACTCGTTAACGGGCCAGTGCCTGGGCAAGCGTAACGGGTCGACACGATTTGTTGTATGTCAGCTCGGAGGGATTGACAAGGCTCGGGTGGGGGTGGAGTGGGGGATTTCCTCACGCGGATAGAGGACGCGCATCGACACATAAATATAGCCAAACCAGGAATGGAGCTATTACTCAATGTTGGAACGGGTTGAGAATTATTGAATGCACCTACAGGAACTGATTATAACCCCGCCCCCTGATATAGAAAACAATTCGGCTGATGCCAATCAACTTTGGTTGGAATAGCGTCAAAATACGTTTCATAAATTTATTTCTGAAAATAGAATTTTTACAGTGAATCAGTTATATCGCCCCCCCCCTACAGTGAAAACCAAAGTACTGGTAAGTGAAGTCGAGTCTTCCAGTGTTTTCCTACCTTTAATATTACGCAAAAAAAGGTTCTTGAGACCACAGCCCACCGGTCAATTCGCAAAGAGGTCTGTTTATGCATAAAATGACACTGCTAACAGGGCTTGAGGAGTGTAACGTTATCGGCCTCGGAACAAAATCGGCAAGGACGTTCGCTTTCCGTGTGCGGAATTATTGAATTGATTGGTGCCAATTGATGTGCCGTCCAGAACAACAAATAGAATGGGCATTTATAAATAGTTTCATTGCATACTCGACAAATCCCCATTGAGACTGCTACCGCGCGAAAGTTAGGGCCAAGGGTTTAGCATCTCACGGTATTTTATTATTTGCATTTCTCAGGCTGATGATGATCTGGGAGTAAACGTCAACTTTCGACCTCAATAAGACTAAAAAATTGTTCTTGCATACACCTCATCTGAATGATATAGAAATGTTGGTTGTTCAAGGCCCGGTTGGAACAATACCACCTCCAGTAGAACCACCCGATCCGGGAAAATTAGGGACCGCACCAGCCGCATTGAAAGTCTGCAGTCCACCGCCTGCGAAAACAACGGTCATGAGATAAACCGGTGCTTCGAAGGGGCATGAGGTGAAATATGTATTTCGGCTCACCCTCTAATTGGTCGATAAATCGGTTTACTCATGGGTTTCTCTTTGATGGCAGGGACTTGATTGTTTGATTGTTTGTACTATATCCTAGCATAGTATAGCACTTCTGGAAGTCAAACAATCAAGCACCTGTCATGAAAAAGAAACCCATGATTGAGCCGATTTATCGACCAAGTGGAGGGTGAGTCGAAATACACATTTCATCTCATACTATATATAGACCGGGGAGCACAAAATGGTGACTTACTTGGAGCTTGTACACCCTGGTACCTGAAATAAGGGAAGACGACCAATCAGAATGAGTGTTCAATCAAATATCCTTCTGTCTAAAGGAATACCATTTTCTGAAAGAGACTTCTTCTTACAGGGCTGTCCCCTGCCCTTTCTCTTTTAACTTTCCCTTTATTTAATTTGATATATAATGTAGCTATTTTATGATATCGAAGGTACCTATATTGTTGCATGAAGCCAAGAATTCAACGGAAAGTCTAGAGGTTAGATAAAGAATTGAGGTGAGAACTGTAAATAACCCAGATTTCATGCTCAAGTTTAATCATACAAAGCTAATGGAGACCTGCTGAACTGTGCATTAACCACAGTGCTGACATTATACATTCATCAGACGGTGATCCTACAAACTTGGAGAACAGTTTTGTCCTCCTTCTTTATAGTTTGAGTTTAGATTGTAATTTATCCGTGACTGCATTTTTCCAAATTATTTTTCAATCAATCAATAGCAGACATTGTGGTTCCCTTTAAAGATCTTGACTATTTTGAAGAAATAATATCAAACAGGCGTCATCATTCTTTCTGAAACATGAAAGCAGAGACGCGTTCCGATTACCGTTGGGGGGGGGGAGGGGAACCCAAGCATCTCCCTTGGGGCGCCCCTTGAGAGTTTCAACAGACATCGGGACTCCCGGCACCGCCATTCGATCCAGCATGTTTTAATTGGCAATAAATGTGTTTGAAATTAAATTAAAAAAACAAAAACTAAATATATAACATATATAAAATAACATAAACGTAAACGAAAAACTATATCTAGTACATGAATTAATGGACTAGGTATTTTTTACGTTAACCGTAGATACATTTTGTGTCAACAATAAGATTTGGGATCCAATGGCAATTTCAGGAGTCCAGACCCCTGCTGGACCCTCAGAGGGCGCTTCCAGGGGAGTTTTTCGGATTGCCCTCCCCCCTGGTACAATCGAAATCGTCTCACTTCCCTCTCCCCACGTCGGAGGAGTAACGGACTTTTTGGGCAGCGGCCCGAATTAATTCGGGGGAGGGGGGCGGAGGCACTCAGTTTAGTGCCCCGGGTCCGAATTAATTCAGGGGGGCGGAGGCACTTAGCCTAGTGCCCCGTTACCCCTTTGCCCCACGTTACTAATTTGTTCAATGTGGTGTAGAACGTACCATGGCTGTTGGAATGTGTAGAGAAATCCTCCGCCCTGCAGGTTGGTCGTCGTGCCGCCTCGCGAGGGTAAGGCCGGCTGTGCCGAAACTGTCGCCAACACCCCGACCAACAGCAAGCAGAGGGCTACCTTCATCGTTTCACCGGACACTTTGAATTTTAGGAGAATAAAAAGCGCAATTGTGGACGGAAATTTCGGGTACTGAAAATTTGAAGCTTCAAGAACTGATTTCAAATCATTTTCCCTGCCGCCTTATATGTGTGTATATATACAGTATATATCACCAAATGACACACACTGTCCTCCAGGGTACGAGAGGAAGGTAAATGCGGGAAATCTGCTGACATCGCGCTGCAATTTGCAATTGCCTGAAGATATGTGAGTTTGTGTTTATGCAATGATTTGAAGATTTTGAAGCTTATAGCACGGGCTGTGAGATCCATCGGTACATATTGAATGACGAGCGGAAGTGAACAGTGTGTATGGGCAAATCTGCCAGGTTTACTCAACTCCATCGCTCCTCAAAGGTATACTGTGTCGGCGGAGTAAAGTGAAGTTTTATCATACGGTGTGCACTTGCAGAGGCCTGCCAAGACTTATGTCTATAATAATAATGTAATCGGTCGGACTCTCTTGACGTCAAATGCCGAACGATCATCTTATTTGCAATGCCAAGGCTCTGCTGCTGCTCAATCATCAGTGCCGCGATTTTTTTTAACAAGTATTTTCAGTTTTTCTCTTCAAGGTCGAAAGTGTTTGTCTTTTGGATGGATTTTTGATGTATTTTGTCGATTCGGCACAAGCTGTTTGTCGGTTTCTCTCTTTCGCTAACTCTACCAAGTGAGAATGATATTTCTAGGGTTTCTTGAGTTAGTGAATGCAATTCGTGTTCGAGTGTATCGAGGAGTAAAAATGATTAGGTTAGGGCTATTCAATCCCAACCCGGCACAACCATTTTTTAATTATCAATTGCAATGTTCACAACCATTTTTTGCCAAAAGCTGGGCACAGTCTTCTTCTAAAGACACAGCTTGGGGTTGGCCAACTACCTTAGAGACTAGGGATGGCAAAACTGAACTGTCTAAAAAGAACTAAAACATTTAGTAATCATTTTGTTTTAATTTTTTTAGTGCACTAAAAATTCTAAACGAAAAGTTTAGTTACTTGCTACTAAAAGTTTGAATGAAAAAAAGAAACTAAAGATCCTAGACTAAAAGTTCTAATTACCAGAAGACACTATACTGAAAAACCATTGGGAAAGCCACTAATAATTTAAATGGTTGTGCCAGGTTGTGAGCATAGTCGTCATCGAATTATTATCTGCTCCCGCTGTATCGGTCGCACATAGAATACTCTTTAACACTTTGGATCGTTAAATCGTATGAATCACTGAATTAATTAAGACACTTTTTTGTAAATATTTTGGTAATACTGGTGCAACTCAGAGAGGGACCCTTGAGAATTGCGCCCCCCCCCCTCCACTCAATGTTAGAGTAGGAGGAAGTATATTTCGCTAACCGGTTCTCATTTTAAAAGCTTCAATTCTATCTGTTCTGATAAATGATGTAAATGTTATAAAGGTCGGCCAGAAACAGTCACTCAGACGTGCTGGCAAATGGCCGCAGGTCCAGAGATTAGTGGCTGTTTGTGATAACCTGAGGACGGCTGAATTGTTTGCTGAATTTTAGTGAAATGTTACTTTCAGATACCGGCGATTTTAAGATCTCTCGTTTTAAGTACTAGAAATGACAATCGTCGTTCAAAATTGCTTCTCTTACTCGAAAGAATTAAGGAATGACTTTATGGGATTGTATCATTTTGAGTGGGGGTTGGACTTTATGTTTATACCGTGAACATTGCATTAGGTAAAGGTAATAAGAGTAGTCTAGTATAGCACATATACCAACACCCCGTCAGGTCAGTTATGCGGTGTAGAGAAGATCCGCATCCTTGCACAGGCACGTGGCCTTGCACCCACTCTTAAAGGGAGCATTCACCGCTTCGGCATTCTTGCATCCGTTGGGGAAAAGAGCAGAATATGCGGCGCTGATCTCGCAGTTGGAATAGTCGTTTGTGTAGTTGCAGGGATTGGCTATTTGCAATTAGACCGCTCGTTACCATACACCCGAGTGTGTATGTGTGTGTGTGTGTGTGTGCCAAATGTATAGTACTAGCCAGAGATGTGCAACTGCGGGAAAAAGCAATTCCAATTCCACTTCAACTCCGGGTCCATCAACTCCGAACTCGTAATTCGATATTAGGAGTTCGGAGTTGATGGACCCGGAGTTGGCCCGGAGTTGAAGTGGAATTGGAATTGCTTTTTCCCGGAGTTGCACATCTCTGGTACTAGCATCCTTATATACGCAGACTTACTGCAGAGTTCGTCTTCACAGGACTTTGCGCATTTAGAGCACTTTGTGCCTACTTCGTAAGGCTTGAACTGATTTGGAGCAACATTACCCCTGCAATGGACAGTAAGTATCGAAAAGGAATTAGTCTACTGTTTGATATGTGGTTAGTAAAACTTCCGGAGAATGCAAGACGTACGCGGGCCCAAAGTTGCAGACAAATATGTGGGATGGTCCACTGGTAATTTTTCCGGCCGGGCACAGAGCATACGCGCAACCAACAGCGGACGAAGCAGCCCACACCATCTGTCAGAAGAAACAATGCCTTAGACCAACACTGAAATCATCTTACGCGAACCTCGGCAGTTCATCGTCTATCCAGTTGGACAACCCGCGAGCTCTGCGTGTTTGGGAGCGGTTAAGTCGTCTTTTGTCTACATATCTTCCTCTCTTTTGAACGACCCGAAATTTAATTTTGGTGAGAGGACTGTGTTAACTCGAAATAGCTTTTTCCGTTCTATTGAATTGCTAGACGTTCGATCCTTCGATCAGACAAACGTGGATCCGCTACTTGTTTCGAAATTCGTCTGAGTTCCCTACATCTTCCGTCTTTCTCTCTTTTTCTGGCTCTCTTGCCACCCAATTTTCAACACTTCCTGTAAGGGCTGGCTCTGCCAAGCTATTGGAATGTGATTGAAGCCAAACCAACCTAGGAGAGCACTTACAGCAGTGTAGTGACCAACGACTGTCCCAGAGGCTGGTGGTTGCCCGAATTTAAATCTTTTTGCCTCACCAGCCCATCTGAAAAAAAATTCGTGCTGATATGTTATTTTGCTTGCGTGAAATTTTTCGCTGAAATTCATCAGCAAAAAATCAGAGAGACATGGAGAAAAATAGACGACGTCACGTTTGGTATTTCCACTTACAGATCGATGATTGAGGTCCAGTTTATCGCGCCGGTGGCCATCGCGATGTTTTGCCCAAGGCTAAACTCTAAATGAAATAAAGTTAATACACATTAGAAGCACTAACTATGATATACAGTAATTATCATGAACGCGTTGATTTATTTCAATTAGCCTGATTTTATATGTACGGGATATATGTAAACATGCAAGTGTTTTTTTAAAATCTCGCCCGAAACATGGATGTGGAATCCGTTGCAGCTAATAAAGGCAGTTGAGGCTGTCAAAATCTTCCCGCGTTTCCTAATATTTAAAATAATAGCTAAGTAATAATGTTACGAGAAGTATTTCTTCAAAATAATTCATAGTACGAGACTCTTCAAACATTTAAATGACGCATTCTTGTGAGATCGGCAGTTGGAAATGACTTTGGTTGCGTGACATGCTGCCAAGCGAACGTTCTCAACGAAATCGAAGATGAGGTACCGGATAAACGAACAATCAAAAAGATGGTGAAATGAAAAATTTCCACAAAAACTCCACTTTTCGAGGTGTCTATTTGGTAACAGTTGGAAAGGCTCATGAGAGAGAGAAAGAAAGTTCAAATTTTGCCGAAACATTGAACAGTTTCAAACATTTGCTCACATTGCTTCGATATTTTTCTTCTTTCTTTAGAACAATTTGTGATCGTAGATAAAGCCATATGTGCGACGAGCATGGAGAGATCTTTCAATTTCTATGAGAAAGCTTGTCCCCTCTCCTCCTATTGATGTACAAGGTTGAATTTGTTGTTGACAGCTAATTCATTAGTCGCAAATCATTAAATACAACTTTAATTAAGTAAAATTTCAATTTCCCATTCCAGTGTGATGAGTTTTGATTGTGCGGCGATACTCACTGGAAGTTTTGAGGACGGCGGCCTTCTCCACATAACTGGAGGGATGCTGAAAGACGCACTGATCAGCCCAGGTCTGGGCGGTTCCCTGAATCTCCGCGTCCCAGTTAAGTTTGAGCATATTCGTAGCGCCAGCTTGACGACGGAGGCGGTTAAGCTCGTTGGTGATTAAATCCTGGACCGGTTTGTTGGCGGTCACGAGGGATGCGATGGGTACAGGGGCAGCTGCTAGCTGCTGCTTGTTGGCAATCCGAACGGCTGTCAGAGTCTCGTTGTTCTTGGGGATCGGGTCCGCCGGTCCCATCAGTGACTCGATGGAAAAGGCCGGCGCTCCGTTGAGGTTGGACGTTGTAGGCGGCGAGCCCGCCGGTAACGGCTGCTCGTACGTCGCACCTGCCGGGATGATGAAACAATCAGACTAGTTGCAACGACATATGAAATGTGACTTCGTCTGTTTATTTAAGTGCAAGCTTGATTTCATTTCAAAAATGGGTATTAGACTAGCTACTTTTCTGTTGCCGATTTGCGCTTTGGAGAATAAAATTTCTCTTGATAATGTGTCAGGTAGGGATGGAAAAAAACTAGAATTAGTTAATAAGAGTGTTCAGTATTGTTCCTTTTAATAACTAAAACTTTTAGTGTAGTTTCAGTCAATATTATTCTCGACTAATTTCATTTTTTTTAGTTGTTCCCATTTAGGTGTTTTGCAACTAAAATTTTAGGTTCAGTTTTTCAGTTAATTAAAAGCATTTAAGCCAAAAAATTAGTTTTAGTTTCGTTTTAGTTTCGTTTTCGTACCTGACAATGCATACAATGATTTGAGAGATAATGCACTGTACTATGAAATCCCGCTATACTTTGAGACGATTTTAAGGGGGGGGGGGGCAAAATGATTCATAAATCTGTCTGAGATTATTAATGTTATCTAAAATGTATTGCATCGCCGTGGCTTTGAACCCTTTTGCTTTGCAGAATTATAAAATTGCAAGATTCCATGTTCCATGATTTTCACTGTAAAAACTTCAATGTTTGGAAAAGCCTTTGTTTTATGGTTTTCGACAGGGTTACTCTAGAAATTCAATTTAAAATCAATTGGCATCAGTGGAATTGTTTTTGGATGCCAGGGGGGGGGGGCAGAGTAATTGGTTTTGTGTGGAATATCACTTGGACGTTTTTGGACTGAAACACAGCTTCGTCCCCGGCATTGAAAAAGATTCTGCTGATGTCGATCGTTTTCAAATTGAATTTGGAGAGAGATAATCTAAAAACAATAAAATCAAAACTGGCTTTTCGAAAACAACATTTTTTTACAGTGAACATGTGTGAAACTGGAATCTTTCATTGTTTTCCGGACTCTGAAATTCTGAAAAAAAGTTTTTAATGAGCCACACCAATGAAATAAAGTTTATAAGTTTATAATTATCACTCAATATTGCAGACATTTCAAAATTTAAGTGGAAACCTTTTTTTCCGTTGCCATCCGAAAAAAAACGTTCTGAGTGAGTGGTAGTCTTGATTCTGGACATGAATGCTTACCATAGACGGCAGTAACGCTGAGACCGAAGAAGAGAAAGGATGTGAGAAAGGCCATTTTAAAGGTCATATTATAATATATTATACAGGGTGCGAATTCGATGGAGTGACAGACTGATCGTTTTCTCTCTTGCTATTTGTGCTAACTATGTGGCCGTGTAAATGGGCTAGAGTTCTGTTAAGCAAATGCCCCCCCCCCCGCAAGAAATGACTGACTCAGGTGGTATGTTTCAAGTGGCCCACGTGTAAGCTTTTCCCAATTGTACTACGTCAAAGCCGTTTAATTTTGCTTCGTTCTACAGCATCCAAGTTGGCTCGTCACAGGAGAGGAGTTTTCAATTACGCCTACGCGCGTCGACCCTCAAGTGCTCGGTGAAATTCAAAATGAACTTAAACTTGCAAGTGGATCATGCGAATTTGCCAGTTTTGCTAGCATAGTTATACAACACGTTGAGTGAATTCCCTTTTGTGGGACATGCTATCGTTGGGCGAAATGGCAGGGGCAAACGTGCAGTTCAGGCACTTGAACATTTCACTTTGACGTCAGTTGTTGCTTTCTGACTAGACGGCCAATCAACCCAAATGCCAGTTGGCACGGCACGGTAGTCGAAAAACCATCCTGAAGAGTGGGTATTCAAGATGTTAAATAGATCCCAGAAGAAGTGCAACTGCTGTATTTAATTATGTTATTTAAACTTGTTCGATCTCCATTTGTCGAACGATCAACTCCGCCCCCCCCCCCCCACTCGAAAAGCCCGTCACACCTCTGCCCGTAATTAACCCATTTACCGTAGAGTGCTAGAGAAGGTCAATTCTGCAAGCACGCTCAGCACGCGTCCTTCACGTTACAATGATTGGGTTGAAATTTCGAATGCATTCGGGACTTTGGAATGTGGGTGGCCGAATCGAAGGACTGTTTGGGCGAAACAAATGTGGATTGTCGGGTGTGCCCCGAGAATAATGAGGCTATTCTATTCAAAAGGCAAAGTGCACGATAGTGCCGACTGGAATCCTTAACGGTGTACCGTTGTCTATGACAGGCCTCGAGGCCAATAACATCGATCTCTGACCCAATTTGAGGCCAGTTTAGACCTCTCTAGGTAGGTGCCTTTAAACATGGGATTGGGGCAAGGCTCCTTGGACGATTTAATGCAGTTCACACTGAATACCTGTCAAGTCAATAACTACAGTGTACACAGTGATCATGGAATT
>LRSR01008847.1:0-10522 GCA_001579985.1 Hypsibius dujardini | reverse complement strand
CCACCCGAGGTCGACGCTAATAGTGGCGACGCCCATAGTGGCGGTATATGCGTCTTCTGTCCGTACTGTCCATTTCGTCCCAAGAAGGCAGTTCCCACCCCCGTACCGACACCGATTCGGACGTCGGATGCTGAAAGGGGGTCTGATTTAACTAAAGTTGCCAAGAATGAGGTGTGTGATTCAATATTTGAACTTCAAATGCATTTTATGGACTGACCGTGTCCAATGGTAAAATTGTACACGACAGCAACGACGGAGGCAAAGCTCTCGACCCGGCTACAGCGAAAACAATTTCGGAGTGTCCGCCATATTTTCCTCGCTTCAGATCGTAACAGCGATCTTCACCGCGTTCGGGCATGGCGGCAACGATGTCAGGTATGCGTTTAACGGACTGTAGTGTTCACATTAATTAAGCATTAACTGTATTCGTTTATGTAAACCTGTGTTAACACTAATTAGCAACGCGATTGGACCTCTCAGCGGAATTTGGACAATTTTCACCAGCGAAAAGTTCCTGGATCAGGCGCGAACACCCATTTGGTTGTTGTGTTTCGGCGCACTCGGTATGAGTTGCGGCCTGTGTATCCTGGGCAGACGGGTAATGGAAACGGTCGGGTCCGGTTTGTCAACTGTCTTGCCCACCAGGTGAAGTAATAATGTTGTTGACAGATCTAGCTTGCATAAGAGCCACTGTTGAAAAAGTTTAATAACAATGAATTGAAGTTCGATTCACACAGGCTAACTCTGAGACATATAGACAGGCAGGCACGCAGACAGACAGACAAAGAGACAGACAGACAAAGAGACAGATAGACAGACAGACAAAGAGACAAAGAGACAGATAGACAGACAGATAGACAGACAGACAGAGACAGGTAGACAGACAAAGAGACAGACACACAGACATACCAAGAGTCAGAAAAATAGACGTATATGTACTGGAACAAGACGCGGTATTACTTGAAATTTGCTTCAAATCCCACACATTTGACAGTGGTTTCTGCATCGGACTCGGAACAGCCTTCACAGTTTTAATATCATCAGAAGTCGGGCTTCCTATCAGTACGACCCACTGCATAGTCGGATCGGTCATATCCGTCGGCTGGCTGCGCTCTCAGACGGAAGTCAACTGGAGATTACTTTGGAAAATCATCCTGGGTTGGGCTATCACGATGCCGGTTGCAGCGGGCTGCAGTGCCGCAATAATGGCACTGCTTTCCCTTGTGGCGTAGCAGATTTTACGAACCCAGGACCACAATTACCAAAGACGTTTTTGTATACTGCCTGGATAATGCATTTCAAGCTTCGCTAAGATATTCAGCGCATAAAAGCTCAACAATGCTAACGCATTCGAGATTTTTCCGGTGTTTAGAGAAACGATGTAATAATAAGTCTACTACATGACCATGGCTTCTTCGACGTGGGAAACAGCAGCGGCACTGTTACCGGCAGCACTGTTAATTTCTGGTGCGGAATGGTGGAACAGGTACTGGTCGGCATGCTGGTTCAACCAGTCTTCAGATCGTTTTTCGTCCGAAAAAAGTTGGTAACTCTTCAGGACATCCTCAGTTGTGATCTCCGTGGCCTGAAAAAAAGTTGTTCGATCAGTTTTCTGAACATATGAAGATCAAAAAGAGAATTATAATGAAATGAACTCACCTTTCGACGCTTGCAGAGGACCTTAGACACCATGATCAGTTGCATGACGTAACGAAGGGAAGTCTCTTTCGCGAGATCAGACAGCTGAGAGAGCGCGCTCTCGGTCAGCGATGCGTCTTCTTCTTCACACCTGTAGGAATAAAATGTGTAACCCACATCGAAAAATCGGCCCACAAAAATTCTACCTAATCTTCAGGATGGAAGAAATCTCCGCGGAAGTGTACGGCTCGGTCATGATGATCAACGTCCGGTCCAGGAGATCCATCGGTATGCCGTGCGGACTTAATTCGTTCGTACCACGAATCCTGAAACCAAGATACAGATGCTGAACGCCAATGTCTACTGCAGCAAGTACAATCAATGACAAGACTGAATACACTGGAGGGTCCGGGGTATGGGCAAAAGGGGCGGAGCAGGGGGTGGCATGTTTGAAAATGGAACAAAGCAGGAGCAAAACAACCGCTGCAGATCAGGTGGTTGATTGTTTCACAACCACCCCCTGCCTCGCCTCTTTTGCCCATTCCCCGGACTCTCCATTGTACTCAATCTTGTCGTTGACTGTAGTAGCGCTTTTACTTTGTGATTCCGCGATTGGTCGCCATGATGACGATGGGCGCATTGTCAGCTTCCAGTGCGCGATTGAGGAACGCGAAACACTCAATGTTCAGCATGTGGACTTCGTCAATGAAGAGAATCTACACAGCGTCAACAATGTGGGGAAATACGATAAAATACTAGTGTCGCAAGCAGCGATTGAGGAACCTACACCAGGAACAATGTCAGCTTTGCCTTCCTCTTTCCACTCGGAAACTTTTTGGTTAATCTGGTCGCGGACTTCCTGTTTGATCTCCCCCGTGTCACCTGCAAAGTGTGGCAATGAGAAAAATGCACAAGCGCACAGCTAAACTGCTCAAGGACAGGCAATTCTTTTTAAAATCAAATTCGTACCCGAAAACAGAGCCAGAAATCCCTGTTGCCGGCTGTTGATGACGTCGATATCATGGAGTGTCACCATATGCGTCACCTCCTTCCGCTTCTGTAGTTCGCCATCCGGGGTCTGGATAAAACGCGCTTGTGCGCCCTGAGCGTCATAGTCGCGGGCACGGGTGAAGGAGCGACCAAGTTTAGCGATACGGCCCGTAGCTTTATCGATGGTGATGATGTCACTACATATTGTTCAAAAGAGTGAGATTGAGAATTTCGGCAACAAGTTCAGTGCAGATGGACAAAGTGGATCCACTAATACCCAGCAGTGATATTCTCCTTGATGACAGATTCAATCATCTTGCCACCCAGGTCGTAAATGGTCTCCATTTCGGTGGTTTTCAGGGTAAGTCGACCAGCCTTTGCACCGGAAGTGGTGGCTGGACGTTCGATAGTCACCTCCACCACTTCGCCCTCAATAATTTCGGTTTCCTCCCTAGAAAACAGGAGTATCAGACAAAGACCAATTATCAACAGTGATTTCCTATTAAACCAGCCAGAGAAATTAGTGCTCGTTTTACAGTTCAAGCTGAAATTACTAAAGCAAAAGACATGTTATCAATCAAGCAATCAATCAAGCGATCAATCACGCCACCAATCAAGCAATCAATCACGCCACCAATCAAGCGATCGATCACGCCACCAATCAAGCAATCAATCACGCCACCAATCAAACAATCAATCACGCGACTAATCAAACGATCAATCAATCGATAAAGAGATCAATCAAGCGACCAATAGTAGCTTATTTAACATTTAAAAGGGATCCAAACAGATACCTATGCCAGCTTACTTAATGCGAATTCCAACCGAACGTCGTAGCGCTTGCGTCAAAGCCTCTGCGGTACTGACTTCAGGAGAGAAAATCTCACTCGCCGACATCAGGGTAGCTGGAGCACCGTCCGACATTTCCTTCGCAATTGCTAATTTTTCAAATAAAAAACGTAACTCATACTTTATGGAGAAGAATATTCCGAAAACAAATTGACGTCATAGTCACAAGAGAAAATAATGACCGTACCCATAGCAAGGGCAGTTTTTCCAGTGCCAGGCTGACCAGCAATGAGCACAGCTCGTCCGGTCACACGTCCTTCCTACAAAACATTAGACACCGATACCGGTCTTGAATAGCTAGTACTGTACTTAGCGTGCATGAAAATGAACCATTGAAACATCAATCAAGCCCATATCCTAATAGCGAAACAACCAAAACGAAAACCGATAACCAATCAATAAATCAATAATTCAATCAACTAACAAACCAGTACGAAAACAACGCAATCAATCAATCAATGTAAAAACTGACGTAAAAGTCCCGCGCACTGAATTTGAAAATGCCCGAAACCCCCAGTCACGCACCTTGACCATTTTGACGATATATCCCGCGGCTTTGCGTGCCTTCACCTGGCCGACGAGGCCTTGAGCCACCTGACGCGGCTCCATCTCGTTCGACAAGCCCAAGCCGCGAATATGCGAATGCACGCCTGAAAAATCAATCCACAAACACCCACAATTCAAATTTGTTCTCTGCCAAAAAAACGAACCCGCACCGTGAATTTTACAACCCCCTTACCAACTCGATTCGTGAGGATGACTTCGCTGGCTTTTGCCAGTTGATCATGGCTGCCCTGGAAATATTAAAAAAGAACAAGCTGCAATGGGTCTCTCGCAGGTCGACGTGCGAAAATATGCACATGATCACGTCAGAGTGAGAAAAACACTTACGATGTCCATTTTGAAAAAAGTGGTGATGCTCCAGAAAAATTAAGGACCAGATTTTGTAAGAAAAACTCAGACAGCGCAAGTTCGAAAATGCGGCTCCGATTTTTGTTTTATGAAAGGAGAGGAAAACACGATCCCCAGTAGCCACGCCTTTCTGGCTCCGCCCCCACTCCGGCTCACCCCCAGTTCGCTGGACCCTCCAGCAAGCAGCAAAACAAGGAAATAGATTTCTTAACCTCCTTGCAAGTTGCAGTTGACTTTCCCGAAGCCCAGTGAAGGTAAGCAAAGTGGATAAACATGATTTTCTCCTTCCCTCTCGCCTTAGCAGATTGTGCGGCTTCCATTTTGCCATTCACAGATTTTACACTGGAGAGCCGCCGAGGTCAGAACTTGCAGGACACACAGGAAGTTGCAGGACAAGCAATGGCACACCGTCGTCGGCGAGGCAATAAGCGGCCCGTACCACGCAGTTCCTCTCCCCAGTTGAAGCGGATGACTCGAAGTGAAACTCACAAGGCCGTTTCAGTGAGTAGGGAGAATTCGGTGAGCACCGAGAGCGAGGCTCTCTCAGAAGTTCCACCAGTGCCGCAAGAGTCCCAAGGTCGACGGACGCGCGGCGGTGTACGGCAGGTAGTTTCCCAGGTGCTCAGCGAAAGTGGAAAGCGGCTGCTCCCGAACTCCAGGAAACACAAAGCACAGACAGTGCACTTGGAAAGTTCCCTGAAGTGAGTGCTTGGGTGTGTTTGGGTAATACCCTGAATTGAAGGGTGTGGTTCATCGATTGATTGGTTGATTGATGCCTACGTCGACCTACTGCAAGATGTAAATTGATTATAGAGATTGATTCTATTTTAACGGGTTGCGTTCGATTGATTGTTTATTTAGAGTGAATTATGGGTCACTAGTGTAATACAAATTAGGTGCAATCGTCTAACGAAAATTCACTGACCGGTACACAGTACTACTAATGCTAAAGGGACATTTGTTACGCAGCCAGCTTTCTAAATTATTACACGATAATAGACGTTGAACGGTTGCAATTACAATACAGTACTGTAATATTTTTGCTAATTTTCTTTATCTTGAACAAGGCATTAAAAACGATCATTGCGCTTCCAGAGCACCGACCACTACTCCGTCAGTTCCGACCGACAAATATTTTAGCCAGCAGCTTCTTTCCTTGCCGCAGACCAAAGAGGGATTGCCTGTGATCTGCAGTTTCATTTGCGATCGTCTGAACCAAGTGAAGCGAGATTTTGGGATCTGCGCAAAAAATCTCAACGGTACACACAGCGATGGGCGTGGACCGACCGACGTTGTCGCTGCGATTGGAAGACTGAAAACCTTTGGACGGTTTGGAACGGCTGTTAGTCCGCATGTCGCCAAAACCTGGTACTTGCATCAAAACCGTCTAGCGGAAAACGATAAGCACCTCCGTCGATGCGGGGACTTTTCCGGTGGTGACTCAAGCGGAAGGAACTTATCAGGTGACCAATACTCGCTTGAGAGCTCCAGAGGTGCAGGGTCGGATTTATCGGATTCCGACTTGAGCGGGATCAAGCATCTCACGGATCGCGAAATACGGCGATTTCGACGGGAGGCCAGGAAGTACATCGTAGAACGGATGGACGTGCCGGAAACTGAGATCTCCACTTTGTCGCCGCTCTCGGTAATCATGAATGCGACCTCTTTTGTGTGTTCATTTATTGTTTTTATTCATTGTTTTGTCGGTTTCTATTCCGGTTGGGTCAATCTTTTACACTAACTTTGCCTTTTAGGAAACAAAGCTGAAGATTCAGTTCGTCAACTCAATGGGAACATGCAGCGTCAATTGCCCACTGGACCTATTGGATCTCTACTGCCGAATTCGTCAGGTCAACTACGACCCGATGCTGATTAATACCGCGGTCTTGCGGCTCCCCGAGTCCAACTGCAGCGTCAACCTGACCATAAACGGACAGCTGATCATAATGGGAGCGAGCAGCACGAAGGCCAGCAGACAAATCGCTCAGCACGCTCTGTATCTTCTGAAGAAGTGTGGCTACCCAGTTCCAACGGAGCCGGCGAACTTTCGGATGGTGAACGTTACCGCGGTCGTCGACGTCGGCTACAACATTGATATTAAGGGACTGGCGGCGGCGTTCCCGAATGTGGTTTATTTCGACAGCGACACTTTTCCAGCTGCATACATTTTACCACATAAGACGGAGAGGATTCAGCAGATCGAGAAGACTGAGAAGAATCCCAACGGTGTTTACCGCGGCTCGTGGGGAATGATGTTTTTGGTATTCTCTACGGGGAAAATAGTTTTGACAGGAGGGACGTCGGAGCGACAGCTGCTAAAGGAGTTCACCGCCACGTTGTACATGCTGCAGCCCTTTGTTTATGGTTGGGTATGAGTGATCTGTGGAGCACATTGAATTGCGTTTTGTATTTTGTTTTTCGGTTGGCCTTGCCGGTGGAATAATTTCCTTCCCCGTACAGGCAGTCAGGTATGATAAAGTAACTTTCTTTCAGTCCGGATGGTTATTCTTTTGTTTTCGAATTCTGTGTATTCGTTTTTATTGCTAAAACACCAAGAAAATTATGGCTATGAAACCCAATGAAACCACTCTTGTCACTCTCAATCAACATCATGAACAATCTTCATCCTCGGGGCGATATTCATACTGAGCAGCTCCTGGAAGAGCAATTTACAGGCGTAAGGCATGCGCACCGCCGAGACGTGACCCGGTTTCCGACACGACGTGCACACTTCCTTCCAGACAAACAGCCCGCACTGATCACAGACCAGCACCTCACATTCATCGCTGGCCAGCATGAGCCGCTCATTCAGCAGCGATGAGACCCCGTGAGCAATCATACAATCCCGTTCCATCTCTCCCATCCGTAAACCGCCGTCATGCGCGCGTCCTTCCGTCGGCTGCCGCGTCAACGTCTGGCGAGGTCCCTTTGCGCGGGCGTGGATTTTATCAATCACCATGTGTTTGAGCCGTTGGTAGAAGAAGGGACCGATGAAAATGTAGGCTTCTAGTGTCTTGCCGGTAACGCCATCCGTCATGATCTCCTTGCCGGACCGGTCAAAACCGTTGTCTTCCAGGATTTTCATCATTTCCGCCAAGCGGTCTTCCCCAAAGGCGGAACCGTCAAAGACTTTCCCGATTAGAGAGCCGGCTTTACTTCCCATCAGTTCGCGAAGGAGGCCGACCGTCATGCGACTGGGGATGCCATGAGGATTCATGATGACGTCTGGCCGGATGCCGTCCAGGGTGAACGGCATGTCTTCCTCCGGGACGATCAGACCGCACACACCTTTCTGCCCATGGCGACTGCTAAACTTATCTCCTGTAATCATGGTAAACGGAGGGTTGACGAAAACTTTCCAATGCGAGACTCACACTAACGGTAACGAACAAGACAACAGACACAGGATAAGGTACAGCAAATATCAGCAGTCTTATTACACAGGCAGAGACAGACAGACAAGCAGAGACAGACAGACAGAATCTCTTACAATAAAGCAACAGACTGACGCTCTAGCTGACAGAGTACTGTGTGACAGCAAAAATAACTCGAACCAAAATAGTCTTGGAAGTCGACAGGAAAACACTAACCGATTTCGGGCACTCGGGTCTGCGAAGTCCGAACTTTGATAAGCTGCTCCCGCTCAAACTGCGAGATCATGACTTTATCAATGTGGCACGAATTAACCTCCTGGAATTTTACCGCTTCCGGCTTATCATGACCCAACCGATTTGATGCAGTGCCGTGCGTCTGGACAGTCAATTCCGTGGACTGCTGCGTGCCCACGGGAACGTACTTGTTGATCACAATATCGCCGCGCTCCACGGTGTTGCCCACTCCGATAATTCCATCCTCGTCCAGTTTCATCTCTGCCGGATAAACGACGCCGGTCGCTGGGTTGGTTCGCGCAGGGAACAATTGGTCCTTCTCACCGGCGCTGTTAGATTTCAACATGGTCTGCATTTTGCGGTACACGGTGGCACGTTGGTAGCCCCGTTCCAGGGATGCCTTGTTAAGGATCAGGGCGTCCTCAATGTCATACGCCGTGTAGGACATCATGGCGACGATGGCATTTTGTCCTGCAGGTAGCTGATCGAAATTTGTGATGCCAAAACTCTTGGACTGCACGAGAGGCCGCTGCGGATTCCAGGCGACCTGCAATCGTTTAAAGTTTACTAAAGGCCAGTTGACAGCAAAAAAACATATAGACAAGAAATAAGCAGGCAGGCAAAAAGATAGACAAAGACGCTGAGAAACAAAGAAACGGACAGACAGATAAACAGACAGGCAGATAGGTACACAGACAGGCAAAAAGATAGACAAAGAAACTGAGAAACAAAGAAACGGACAGACAGATAAACAGACAGGCAGATAGGTACACAGACAGGCACAGGCACATTTCCGATCGCCCAACCTGAAGAACAGTATCAATACGGTTCGTCTGATTCAAAGCAATCGCCCCGATAGCCTGCTTCCCCATTGCGCACTGGTAAGTATTACGGGGACTCTGATTGTGATGAGGGAACGGAATGGTACCAGCAACAACTCCCAGGATGGAAAAAGGTGCGATTTCCATGTGGGTGCTCTCCGCACAGATCTCCTTCTGGTCCAGCGCAATCAGACTGTCATTCAACTCGCTGACGTCCAGATACTCAATTAGGCCGACTTTCACCAAATCCCGGAAGCCGATCAGTCCATCGCGGACTTTGTCGACGTGGATTTGCTGGATCGGGAGGCGACCATTTTCTACGACAAAGTAGGGCCGGCACATGCGACCTCCGTCGGTCGAGAATGTCACAGTCAAGTTCAGATCACTGAAACAAAAAGGTAAGTACATGAAAGTAAACTGTAATTCAGGCAACAAATAAGTAGAACAAACAATTAATCAGACGTATAAGCTAGACAAAAATTAATCGAAAGAAAGAGAAAAACACAAATGATAAAGCTCAGGCTTACCTAACAGCCGCTGAGATGAATTTATCAATCCCCCCTGACCGTCGGGCCTGCCGGACAATTTTCGCACACTCTCTGGGCGACTTTGTATATCCGAAAATCGTTCCGTTGACGAAAATCGTATAGACATTACCAGATGGATACGTCCACGGCGTAGTACACACCTCATGCGCCACCTTAGTCACCACACAGGTCAAGAGCTTCCGCACTTGATCCTCCGAAGCGTCCTCCGTCAAATGGCACAAGAGCGCCAAATTTTTCGTCAGACCACATCCTTCGCCTTCTGGTGTGTCTGAAGGACAAACGATGCCGTACTGCGATGCCTGGATGGAGCGAGGCCCGCTGACTTTGCGACTCTTTTCAAACTGACTCTGTAGTCGAGACATCATTCCCACCGCGGACACGTAGGAGAGACGAACGAGGACTTGAGCCACACCGACGCGGTTGACCTTGAAGCGGCGAATGTTAAGGTTACCGGTGTCCAGAAAGTAGTTGAAGCCATGAGTTACTCGGTCGACTCGGAAGTGGGATGCCGGATCGAACTGTCCCACACGGGCTCTTGCCTAGAAAGAAATACTTGCATAGCGAGTCAAACACAACACCACAGCAATCAAAACAGTCAGAAAAACCCACACCGACACGAACTGACAGAGGGCTGGACAGGAGAGACAACAGGTGAGGCAGACAGGAGTTAAGACACAAAGACAGACAAGCAGGCAGACACAGGTATAAAGACAGACAGACACAGAAATATAGACAGATAGACAGAAGAACAGATCAGATTTACCTACTCGACTAGACCACTCACCTTTAAGTTTTTGTCCGCCCGAGTCTTTAATTCTGAGTTCAGCGACTTTATCACATCCTCAAAGACCAACGACAGAATGTTCCCCGCCAACTGCAATCTTTTAACGCCGAAATGATCCCGGTCGTCCAGCAATCGTGGATCCTTCTCGGCCAAAATGCAACGCCGAACCATATAACTCAAGAAAGCCGCCTTATCGTCGAAGCATCCGTTGACCGTTGGCACATGACTGAGCAGCGTTCCCATCAGAATTTGAGTAACCTCCGCCGTTTTGGTCCGCTTGTACGAGCCCCAACTGGTGATACCGGTTTTAAGGCGCGTGGCCATAAACTGCAGTGCTTCCTCCTTTTTCGAGATGTTCAGAGAGAGAAACTC
>LRSR01008846.1:0-37442 GCA_001579985.1 Hypsibius dujardini | reverse complement strand
CGCTCAGTTTGGATGAATCCATGTCTGAATTGCAAAACAGGTTTACCCCTTAAAATTGAATTATGCCGAGCACATTGCAGATTGCACGAAAGCAATATTCTGCCATACATACCCATAACGAATTCATCATCGACCATTTCTTCGGTAGGATAAAGAAGCATAAATGCACCCATTAAAATTACTAAGCAAACAAAGCTCTGGATGGAGAAGACAGAAGAAGTAAGATGAGTCCAACAACTGGGTCCTTCATCGGTTACACATGTACTCTCATCGCCGGTCTCAGCGGAGTCACTTCTTAGGGACATCGCATTTAAGTTTATGAGGTAAGGCGACTCGATTCGAGAGTATTCACAAATTGAAACTGTAGCATTATTTGAATTGCGTCAGATTGTACCGGAGAAAAAGACTGGACGTTTATCGCTTTCCGCAGCTTTTGCATGAGGCCTCGAGGTTGCTACACCGTTGAACACAATAACTGACAATAACTGTAACTGACAGTATGGGCGCGTAACTGTGAATCAAGACATGGCTCCGTGATAATCACTTTTATTCAAGAAGTTTATTGAGAAGGGTAGGAAACCGTTTCCTTGACTTCAAATGTATGCAGCCACCTTATCGCTAGATGCACAAACTTGCAATGAAACAATAGTAAATTACCGGTACTATTGCTGATTTTGCTGTGAACAACACATTAATGAAAAAAAGACACTATTATTACCTATATTATTACCTCGAGTGATATGGCGGCCATCTCTCTCCTATTGCACTCACGTTTCTCTGCTTTGTAACGATGTGCACCACGCGTTACTGCACGTTCCTGCTTTAATTCCGTAGAACGTCTGAAAATATGACTTACTCAAATATGACTGACTCATATTTTCAGGCATTTCTATGAAAATCCCCCGATAGTTGGCTGAACTGTGTGTTACTGGTAGGAGTTTTTGTCGTCATGAGGACAATCGGTTGTTTCAGCATATGCATTTAAATATTAACTCAAATATATTTTGATGAATTGAAATTGAAAGCAAACGAGTGGTCAGCGAGCTAACCTAAATTTTGACTGTCTGTGTTATCATCTTGATGATTGGTTAGGCAAGCAAAGATGAAATATTCAGCCGAACGCGCTAAACCGCCAAATGTTTTCGATAAGAAGTGGTAGGACTGCGAGGACGTCCATTATTGAAAAGAGGACGTAACCTGAAACTTAAGCAAGGGACCTTTCTACAAGCAGTACTGAATCTACTGGTTCGCAGGCGGAGTCATGAAAGGCCAAATGAGTGATCGACCATGCATAGCTACTGATGTTCGAAGTCAAGAGGATTGGTTTCAAAAAACTCCTGGACATCCGCTTTGGTCAGCCGCAGAACTAAGTATATAGGTTCCACCTCCATACCAATGCTGTTATAACCCTGAAACTCATGAGTTTTAACTCACGAGTTCGAGTCCGCTATAACATCTCCTGATTGCACGCAGGAGTTGTTTTTCCATGAGTTGTTTTTCTAGGAGTTTTGGAATGGAGTCCATCCTACAAAACCATTCTGATCCCCCCCCCAACTCGGGTGAAACCTCCGAAAAGAGCTTATGCATGATGGGGGACTACAAGTGAAACTCTCACGCACTGGCTGCGACTGACCAGAAACGCCTGTTTAGGAATTTGAAGAAAACAGTACCCCTTACTTCATTGGAGGTAAATTTACCATTGATTTGTGAGCCCACAAATGTTTTTTTGCTGAATATTCGTCGCCATGCGTTGCTGATCATTTGGTCTTTAAAAAGATTGTGGCGTCATTGAAAAAAACCGAAAACTGGGACGCTAGCGGTGATTGATAATCAGTATCCTCTACTTCGCAGCCTCCGTGACGCAAATAAAGATCTGATATTGAGAACTGTGTTTGAATTCTTGCAGTTCAGTAATAAATTCTAAAGAAATTTGCGTTCTGTAATTTTTGGCATATTTATTTTTCCATTTCCGGGCTGGGGTGCAGTTAAATTTAGTCTGAAAAATATGTTTAGACGTTTCAGTCACTGACTACTTGCATACGGTTTGAAAGTGTATGTCTTTATGCGAGATTGTGTGGGTGTCTGTCACCGTTGCGGGCGTGGCCAAAGAACTTAGTCCAGGCGTCTAATTAGCTGGCAAAGCAATTGGTATTCCTATCGACTACATCGTTTTGCAAGTAAAACAGTAATCGCCCCAAGTGAAATCACCCGAAACAATGAACGCTCTGACTTTCGCTGCGCGTGCCCTTTTCCTCGCTAACAATAAAATACTTTTAAGAAACAAGGGTGAAGAATGTTTGCGATTCCAAAGGGTTTCCATTGCCCGATGGTCGTAGTGATTGTGTTACGGTAGAGATTTGTCAACAATCATCCGTACGAGTTATGCCACCAAATCCTTACGGCGAAATCGATTAGAGTTTGCCAACGCCTCAGCAAATACTTGCAAATAATCTCGTTCTGGCATGATGGTCGGCTCTTATTGTTCCACACTTTTCAACCTCACCTTTTTTAAGTTGAACTAGATATTGTTTGGTACGATGACAGTCTTCACCGAGTATCAACGTGCTTATTCAACGGACAGCAAAGTTCGATCCAGAGTTCGCTTTTCTGTCGTAATTTTAATTTTGGGGCTGGGTATATTTGCTATACTGTATCATCGGAAAAACATTTTGAATGAACAAAGTACGTACTTCATTTCAAGTAGACTTTAAACATCCGCTCTATTTAAAAGATGGAAAATTTCGACTGGCTTTTATTGCAAAACCTTTGATATAAAAATTGTAAAGTTTTTAGGCTTTCAATTTGATGAAAAAATTGAAAAATCTCATAAAATGCTGGAAGAATATCCGTCGCATTTTCAACAACTATTTTAACTTGAATTGCTTTTAAAGAAAAAAATCAGTTTAAGGGATGGGTAATTCGCACTCCGATAATGCAAAATCAGAACAGGTTGTGTAAAGCATATATTTATCTTGTGTTTTGTTTTTTAATGAACTAAAACGCTTCGCACAATTTTTCAATTCTTGTTCGAACTGAAACCAGATGAATAGCAGTTGTCATTGCTTGCATACTATGAAAGATTTCAATGTTGGCATCGACTTGATTTCAGTCGGGAATAAAAATCTGCAAAGCTTTCTTTGCGCATGTTTCTAGTACACTTCCAGCGATATGTCGTGAAAAAAGATGATGCATTCTTGTTTATTATTCTCGTTAGGTTTACGCTACTTGCGCTTGAAACCGGATACCGAAGATAAGGTAGGATATTCGATTCCAGAGCTCGCTTACTATGAAGGAGATAAATATTAACTCAGAATGGAGATTTCATTTTCCCATTGAGTTTTTATTTGTACATATCGTTGCGAGACTTTTTTTGCATTATTTGATATAGAGGTTGCAGCGTTGAAATCAGTTTCGCAAATTTAGGAAAAACGAGGAGGAAATACTTCTGCAGCGAGTTTATCTGGTGTTTGATCGTACCGCCCCTTCACTAACTACTTCCTCATTTCATTGATTGCAGGCTCAACATTTTTTTCAATTTTGTATAATTGTTTTAAAAGTTCTTCATGCAAAATTTAATTTGGATTGAATTGGCATAAGTCTATTGCTTTTTGGCGTGTAAAAGGCCAACTTTGTATTTCTTGAAATTGACCGAATTTTTCATGTTCAGAAAGACAGCCCACCTCTTTGTAGAAAAAAATGGCATGGTCAAATCTCAAATTACTATAATAAAGTATACAAAAAATTGGCTATATTTATAGTGAATATGACAGAGAATACTGATCGTTCAATCAATCAAACACCGGCTTACAGCACAAATTGGCTCAGAAGACTTCTTGCTTATTTTTTAATGAGTATGCAGATGTGATTTACATACTGGACCCACATCCTTACGTTTACTCCGAAGTAGGTCAATCGAAAGAAGATATCCTGTTCGTTTCCAAGTAAACGGTAGCGTGTGCTTGTGCCATTAAGTTTATTTGCGATTTATGTTAGTTTGTAGCAGAACCGGAAGTATCTAAGCCGTTGACACCATTGGCAGAAAAAGCCCAGGTCAAAAGTGCAGCGCCGCCTCAAGATCCAGATGCACCTAGCGCCATCTGCGTTGCAAAATCTCATCCTGGAGACACTTGCGAGAAATACATGTACGGTTACGGTATTTTCAGCATAAATCGGTTGAAACAGATGAATGCAGGTCTGAATTGCGCTGAAGACATAAAGCCTGGAACTCATCTAACCATTCGGAACCAACAAACCTGTGGGACTGAGTGCACTCCTGAATTGTGTTAGCCTCTTCAGACTTGTTCAAATGTATCTTTGAGGTAATATAAGCATTAGATATACGTTTTTGCAAATATCAGTATAACCTAAAACCAGCAATGAATTGCCGTTTCTGACTTGGTCTGTAGAATATCAATGCGATACACGCACTTGACATGTTGGGCTGATTCTAAATATCAGACATATTTTGCATACTTCTGGGTAGATGAGGGCCTTATTATTACTACAAAGATACATCATGATTGAATACAAGAGCTTCTTGATAAAATGTTTAATGTTAACATCAATCTATTGAATGGATCAATAGAGGAACATTAACGTATTCTCCCATTCTCAGGGTACACTTAAGTAACCTAGGTCCGAGACATCCCCGCATCGCACCGTGTATTTGGACCGGTGGGTGCGTGTGTGATTCCTTGAGATCAAAAAATTACGGTACATCATCAGCACAACAGCACAACTGCGAAACGTTTACAGCTTCTAATTAATTTCCGGGTTAGCAAAAATGTGCATTTTTCAGGGAAGGGAATTCGTTAGTGACCGCCCCTGCGTGTTGCTTGGACACAAATTCATTGCTAGGTTCTAAGTATATATATTCACTGATTCTGGACCTTTAACACAGGGAAAATTGTGGCGTCTTTTCTCAAGCTGGGACAAAGCTCCAAACGTAAATGTCGAAAATCCAAAAATGATCTTGACATGATTAGTGAAATGAGGAGATGGTTCTCTGTGGAATGGTTTTTGGGATACTCGGCTTGGTCGTCTATACTTTTCAATAGAGGAATCAGTGCCGCGTTCTTGATTTTGACCACGACAGTTGTTACTTGGCTATGCCTAACTAAATTATCTGTTGCCTGGCCACGTATAAATTGTTGTTATTTGATTACCTGAAACTTGGTAACGTTGGCATACACGCAGGCAGATAGAGACACGGACACACACAGAGAAATCGAAAGGACATACACTGTATATGCATAGAGATAGACAAACAGGCAAAAAAGCAAGGGTTCGCTGATGAGGTGCCTTCCAGTAGCACGGAACCCTAGAAAATGTTGGATCTAGGTACATTTTTGGCTTCATAGATCTTGACATCTCATTCGACTCCGAGCGCTTCGCTTGTGAGCACTTAAGATGACTCATTAGTTCACATGGCATAGGACGTTCATGATAACCAGTTATTCAAGCCAAGGAATAAAGGGTGCGTCTCACATCTGTATCGAAATCGAAACGTAACCGTAACCGTGTCTCAAATTCGAGTTTTTGCTATACTGTATCTCATGGTATAGTTTTCTAAATCATAACATATTTGAAACGGTGGTATGGTTCGAATTTCTTTCCGTCTCAAATTCGTATCAAACCGTAACGCATCGAAGTTATGCCAAAACTATATTTCGAACCGCAACAGGGTCTCATATTTCGCGAATTCGATCGATCTCCATTACGGATGACGTCACATTTCCTTTGTTGGAGCCTTACCCAAGTGTTACCACCTAACCGAGGTGGTTTTTGGGGTACCTCTTCGAGAGAGCGTCCCCTTGCTGATTCAAACTTCTCTATTTTTGAAGCAACTTTTTCTGGGTGTTTTTTCGTGTTGATTTTCATCATGGAAATTGACGGGAGGACCTTTCTGAAAACGAGATGTAGTTGTCTTGTCTGTCGGCCTGAATTGAGCGTATCCCAATGTCAATGGGCCAGAACGTCTTGCTGCAATATGAAGTTTTGGAGAAGGCCCCGATCGGAGCGAAATTTTGAAGGCTGCGGAAGCTCTTGATAAATGGTGGATGAATATGAGTATTTATTTCATGCATGAATTGCAGAACTCAATGGATTGATCAGATGCTTCTGTTTGATTAATTACGGAGGTTTCGATTACCAATTGAAAAAACAGCAGATAATTTAAAGCGGTAAATCGTAACGTAATACGCCCGTAAGCGTGAAATCCGATGTGTATGAACGTTATTTTCAAAAAATAGCGTTTGGAATGGGTGTATAACAAACGTGTCAGTATGGCACTGGCAGTGGCAGTGGCACTATGATAGTGCCACTGCCACTGCCACTGCCATACTGACACGTTTGTAATACACCCGCATAAGCGGCCAAAACAAAGCCACTTCTCGAAACTAATGATGGCGATCATAGAGAAAGTACCGATATCGGTAAAAAACCGGGAGTAAATTTAAAATGACGGAGAGCCTAAGCGAAATAGCAAAAATGAATCTCACCTCAGACTTCGTTCAATGTTAAAGGGGAGTCGCGTCCGGGCTCCAAGGAAATCAGATTACTTCTGCGTAGTAGTCTTTACCATTCCGAAATTCGATACGCGAGACCAAGCAACTGGACATAACCCATGGTGCCAATTCGATATGGTGCTACGATGCTACAGTGCTGTTGTGCATGCAGGCATGCACATAGGCTGGCAGGCAGAAAGACAGACCAACAGTTTGATACACATGCTCTTTTCTTACGACGCTACAGTGGTACAGTGATATAGTGCTATGATGCAGGCAAGCAGGCAGGCTAGCAGGCAGACTAGCAGGCAGGCTGGGAGAAGCAGACAGAGTTTGATAAAGATGCCATTTGCTACGGTGCTAGATTGATAAAATGTACGTTGCAGAGCAGACAGGTGCCAGGCAGGCAGAGAAATTGTGTTAAGCTTTTTATGGTAGGACTCTTATGCCTGTACCCATGTCTGCCAAGCTTTGGTATGGTATGGCAAGCTACGGTATACAATGGCGAGCTACACCAAGCTACGATGAATTACGCCGTACCACGTCAAGCTACGGCTAGCTACGGTATGCTACGGTAAGCTACGCCCTGTTACGGCAAACTATGCCAAGCTACGGTATGCTGTTTTGAGCTATGCTATGCTGCGCCATACTACGGCAAGCTAAGTCAAGCTACTGCATGCTATGGTGAGCTACGTCAAGCTACGCCAAGCTTCGTGATGATACGGTGAGCTACGGTAACAACAACACCCCAATAGTTCGGGTAATTATATCCCTGCCATTTACATATCAAAATTTATAATTTGTAACAGATGTATCTATACAATTTCTCAACGTGATCAAATATATAGAAGCAGAAAGCATTATTGGCACAAACAGGAAGAATTGGTTATTTTTATTCACCAAGACATGGACGAAATGGGCTCAATATTATGTTACGTCCTGTTGTTCAAAGTCTTGCTTCATATGTCTGTTGCCCAATCAAGGACGGAAGCTCGCCAGAAATCCGCACGGACAAAGGGCATCACAAGAGCACCGACAAATGGCTAGTTTGAAATACAGAATGGGAAGTAAAAAGACAAACATGGAACTAAGCGATGGATATATTCAGTTCACGTGAGGAGAACAAATCGAGCAGAATCGATCCATCATAAATTTATTCAACCGCCAGTTGATGGAGTCACCGCACCAGGTAAGACAAAATACTTTAAAGCATTGTATTATGATTGGAGCAGCGCATTTTACAGATGACAGTATTTTTGGACTTTCAGCCCAACTATTCCCGTTCTCAACCGCGTCATCATCATCCTCATCTTCATCGACATCCTTCCCCACGTCGACTTCATCTTCTTCCTCGTCGTCCTCTTTCTCATCCGTCAAATTCTGTTTAGCTGTGTCCTCTTCTTCGGTGCCGCTGACACAAGTTGCTGTGTTAGCCCGGAAAGATGCGTGATCAATGCGCTTTAATACTATTGCACTTCCTGAGTCTCCCGGTTTTTGGCCCGCAAGTCCACTCCGATGATCGTGCTGCGCATTTGTATCTCAACGAATTGCATCTATTCTAAATTCTATGCTTGATGCGTTTATTATGGGCTTATCATAAGTATTCGCGTCATGGTGGGGGCCCTTAAAAAATACTTTGGGCGCAGTAGATGTTTTTCTTTGAGCGGAGCTCATGCAGATAAAATAACTCTGTGTGCCCTATAGTCCCTGAAGAACACACACACATAGCCCGGACTCCCTCCTCCACCGTTGGCGTGTCCCAAATCTTTCCGCCGTTTCGGTGTTAACGGTGCATCAATCCCGGTGAGACTGCACAGTCATGGGTCGGAGCTGTCAGGCTGTCGTTCCGGATATCCAAACCGCCCCTGGTAACCAGCAGTGTTGCCTGGCGCTACACACCCGTCTTCATAGCAGTTTTGGTGATATCCTCCTCACTTGACTGAAGAACCTCATCAAGTTCATCCAGCATGTCGGGACGGGACCAGGCCGGTGAGTACCACAGCATCTACGGCACATTAGGAGTGCTGAGACGATTGCGGAGTATGAAGAGAGTTCGGTGGACCGGCAGTATGCCCAATCGGCTCGCCAGAAGACGGAGCGTAGAAAGGCCCTCCAGTAGCAAGGGTGCGACCAGTAATGACAGCTCCTCTGGGCCAGAGAAAGTGATGATCATAGTGTAATAGCGAATGGATGCCCTTATTTTTTTGGCGGTTGGCGGCATCACCTGCAAAAACAAATGCCTCGCACTTGGCCAGGTTTAATTTTAGGCATATCTCCCTGCCCGTTGCCATGACCGATTGCAGATCCTCCGGCACCACATCGACGGTGTCGCCCAAAAAGCCGTCGTTGAGGTACCAAGCGTTGAGGCGTGACCGCAGGGCGCCAGACAGCCCACGAGGGATTTCCCAAGGGATATCCCAAGGGATCCCCTGCTAAACGCCCGACTCGGATGGTAGAACATGGTCGCCGAAGAACAGCTCTGTCAAATGGCGGTACATCCCATGAACGAGGGCGTAATATTTCGGCAGGTCGGTGCGGACGGCCGCCAGTAATTTGTCGTGGCGGACCGCATAGAAAGCGTTTCGGAAATCAATTTCAGTATCACCAACGCCTCCTCTTCCAGAAAATTGCGGGTCGCATGGACCACCGCTTTCGCTCCACCCGGTGCCCCGTATCCCAGTTGACGTGGCCGTACTAGCTCCCCAATGGCGGCCATCACCCGTCTGTTGGCTATCTTCCCCACTTGTCGCCGTAGGGTGTTCTTGCAGGAATAGGACGGATGCCGCCGTCCTCTTTGTTGATTGCGGTCAGATTCCCCCGTACGACAGCGAACAAACTGTCAAAGGAACACCACCACACATCATGATGATAAAAATGGCGGCAAGGCAATCCACCAGGCGTCCCGCAACGTCTCCCCTGGCAGCAACCAGAGCCTTGAGGCGCTGCGGGAGCAAAAAAATTAAAACAACCGACTGATCCATTCGCAAAAGATGAGATGTCCGCCAAACATCTTTGGACTTTATGGGTAGCGAGACGTTTACAGCTATGTCTGGTGGGGGTGGATACACGGCGTCTGGATCAGCAGAAGGATGCTTGGTTTTGAGGATGTTCTTCTTCTTCGTCCTCCATATCATCCTATTCGTCGTCCTCATCCACGTTCTCCTCTTCCTCCAATTCTTTATTTTCAACGTCACATTCTTCTTTCACTTCGTCGTTCTCGTCATCATCATCTATATCTTCTTCATCGTCGACCCGTCCTTCTTCTCGACTTCATCCTCATTATCGAGCTCTTCGTCTTCCTCCTCAACTTCTTCGTCGTCATCAGCGTTATCCTCATCATCTACAATTTCTTCCTCCCCATCCTCATCAACGTCATTGTCGTCTTCCACTTCATCCTCTTCCTCATCTTCTTCTACGTCGCAAGGAGGACTACATAAAAAGTTTAGAAAATGTTCCAGCGGTCTTACTTTCGAGTTTGAAGTCCGCGTTTAGCATCAGTGAAGAACATAGGAATTCTCCTAGCGGACAAAAGTTGACTTGAAAAAATATATTCATATATACAATAAAATATTTTCCACTCTGCAAAATGTACAGTTTAAATAGAACCAAAATTTATCTTGCTGAATATTACTCAAAAAAGCATGAATTTGAGAAAAACCCCGAGAAATTCAAGGGAAATCGACAAAGTTGACCAGTGCGGATCGCTCGTGAAAATGCGTGCAAGGCAAAAGGACCACTTGAACAATAGGAATGAAGTGCACTGGCTACAAAGCGCTCTCTTTCCACTTATAAAATCGCTGTGAGCAACTCCCTTTCCTAGCAATTCATCCAATGCTCAATTGGATTCTTTAGCATTTCTAAAGGAAAATCAATTTTGAGGACAACGTACGAATACCATAACTTTGCGGGCCATCATCTCTCTTGACCGGCTGGGAACTCGCAAACAGTTGGGAATATTACGGGTGCCTCATTCATAGTGATCCCGGGTTCCTTCTACTTACAGTATTCCGTCTGCTGCCTGCAATAGTACTGTACTTCACATTAAAAGTCGTCTATCTGGCGTGTGCCAGAAGAGCGTATCAATTACACCAATCTCGGTACAGTTTTATTTCGATAGCCACGGAGTGGAAACGCGACTTTGACGTACAAAAATATGAGGCTTCCGTCAACAACTCAATGCTCAAGAATCTTGTGGATGTTTTTTCAGACAGGAAGAAACAACAGAAAAAATTAATATTGTATTTCTTACTCGGGATTAATGAAGAAACCTGAGTCATGATATTCAAGGAGGGTATTTGGGCAGGGACAGACAGACAGACAGACAAGTAGGCAGGCAGGCAGGTAGGCAGAGGTATTGGTAGATACTACAGTAAGTGAATGAAAAACATGAAAGATTGCCACTGAATGGAAATAGTCTTGCCCAAATCTCGCTACATGCTAACCCCCTTTTTCCTCTCGAAATGAAATCGAGTACCGTACAGTGTAGATAGAGAAAAGTTGATCAAAATTATCATAGAGGCTTGCGTTAATATTTACTGCAGTTGGGGTTGATTCTTTCTCTATTTTTTTTGCAGTAGAGGCGGAATATTATTCTCAATTATTCTCAACAGCTGCAGCTCCCAACACAAGTAATGTAGAATTCGCAATTAAAGGAAGTCCATTTGGGCATCTAGAATTGCAAAACACTGCACAACATGTTCGCATGATCAGCACAAATCTTTGGTGCATGAAGAATCACAACCCTGATCCCGCCTGATATATATCACTTTTCCTCCCGGAATCGTGCTAAAAGGATAGCAGTTGAGACCATTGTTCATTTGCTCCAAGCGCGCACTGTTTATGACACCGTATCTGACGATGATGCCTCCGCAATGGTCTCCGTGTTTCGATGTTACGACACAAAAGGGACCATCTGGTGGATCTTTATAGGATTTATAAGTCACGCCATCGGCCGATTCTGGCACTACCGTTGTTGAGACTAGAACAATGGTATAAGGGTTATTCAAAGATAACACGGTGATAAAAGGCTTAAACTCCTACTCAAGATTGGTAGTGCTGGAATCCATATTCCAGAAGCTCCCTGTAACACAAAAACAGTTCTTGATTACGGGTTATAATAATATTGTAACGTTGATAAGGTATGAATAGGAATATAATGTGCTAATGTCATTGTATTTAAATAAATCCCGTTTCTTATCGTGGCAGTTAAGCTGAATGGAACTGTGTGAATTATTTAAACTTCCGCAACCTAAACTGCTTATATTATACAGGACATTGAAAATAACGACCAAATTCATCAGTCATTCTAGGCTACCTGATTTCTGTTATTTTAATTTTGAATTGGCATCTGAAATGCGAGCAATTCCCGATTTAGTGTGGTTTGCTTCGTCCATGATTATTTTGTGTTAGCTCGGCGAATCTAGTTCGGATGTGTGTTTTAAACGAATAAGTGATCATTGGTTTGATTGCTGCTGGAATCAGATTAACGGTTCGTTCGGTGTACATTCCGTGGAACCATATTGAATTAATGTTTGAACCATACGTATTCGAGCTACATAAAGTTCAGTAAGTATGATGAACAATTTCTAATAATGTTTTTTTTTGGTATTGCTCAAACGATCATCACCAACAAAGCCAATGAGTTAGAACTGCTGTGAGACAAGATTAGACGAACCAGAGGCGAGCTTTATCTTAAATACATAAAATATGAAATATAAATTTACGTTAAAGTGTTCAAATAAATATGCGTTGTGTTGTAAGATCTCGTAGTCTGTACGTACGTTTTTGTGCTCGTTTCCCATACCTGAAAAATAACCACAAAATTACAGGAAGATACTCAAAATTCATCGAAACAATAGGGCTCGAGATATTTGACATACTTTTGATATCGCTCATTCCATAAAGTATCCTCGATTTTTTAACGTAGAGAATCCACACTACTATTGTAAGGGAGATAAATGAACCGGCAAAGATTATAAAAGGTGATCGATTCCAATTACGATGCTTTCGTTCATTCCAAATTGAAAGGTGACCATACGACTTGGCCGACATAATTTGAAGCAAATAATCGTGATATCAATGTAATTGCGAGCGCTGCAAAAAGCCAAATAGAGGTTTTAGAGAATATTTTACATAAGACGCTAAATGTTTGGAAGCGAATGTCATTATCATTTCATAACTAGGAGCGTTTCATAGAGAGGGCCCACATTGTTTAGCTATTCGGTGATTACATTCGGTCAACTGATGGGCTTCTGCAGGGTTACTCTGCCACTGCACACACAAAATTGTTTGTAGCATATTTGAAAACGTTAGTCTCGAGATCAAAGAATGAGCCACCTCGACAGGTTGAGCGCTTCTACGGAACAAATGCGTTTTTGCCGTTTGGAGGAGTACGCCAATAAATGTGTTGAAGTCTACAAGGCAAATGGATGTCTTGCCCCTTCCTTTCTGCCATACTTTGGGTGCACACAGTGTGCCTCAAACTTAGATTAACAGATAAACAATTCAATTGCCGTTATTTTTTTGAATCGAATTTTTAAATATGGTTCTACGAGAAAAACGCAGAACGTTTGATCTAGGTCCCCTAGAACAAGGCTGCTTTTTTCAACCACAACAGTCAAACAGAGAAGCGAAGCGACAAGGTCCTTTTATTCAGTCTCATGTTTCACATTTGAGAATGTCTGTTTGTACGTTTGTGTGTCACAGACCTGGGTATGTCCAACAAGTATGGTTGAGGCGTCTGATTGGCTGGCGCTAGCTTTGCCTTTCTATCAATCGCATCGATTATTAGTATATAGTGCGAATATTTTTTAAATCAATTTATTTTTCTCATCCTTGCCTTGAGTAGCTCATTTCTGAAGTGATCGAAGCCGCCTTTGTAAATACATATATGTCACAAGCAAATAATTCATGCAAATAAAAAGGGCAAATTTTATTTTTCAAAACTCTTTGCATTTTCGACTCAGACTTGCAGCTGGGTATCTTTGAACTGCAGCGAGCGGCGCAACTGACTTTGATAAAAGTATAACATGCCAGCAAGGAAAAAATACCCCAGTTCTTATGAAAAAGCCTTAATGGGCTTTCATATTTTAAAAATGTGATTTTTCATTATATAGATTTTTTGATAGCTTCTTATTGTGTCCATGACAAAAAAGTCTGAAGAAGTTATGTTATCTTAGTACTAGTCAAGCGGGGCGAACGAAGCTTATTAGTGGGCCTCGCGTTTTTTGCTAAAAAGTCATTCGCCCTATGCCACGTTATATTTTTTCGTGAATTCCAAGGGTCAAAACGTGATCGTGATGTCGTGGCTCAAACTTGAACAATGTCCGAGCTCGAGCTATTCTCCCTCCGCATTTCTTAGCGTGGGTTGCATGCTCGCTAGTACAGTTATTTAGCGACATGTTTAATCAGAATGAACTACAATAACATGACATCCTACGGCCTTGAATTTCAAGATTTTGGTTCGCGATCTTTCTGTTCCCGTATAGTTAAAAATACAAATTTTATATATTTATAGTTGAGTAAAAGTTTCCAAGCACGCGTAAAGTTTGAAAACTAAGACTGCTCATTTGAGAGTGCTTTCCCTCTGGCATGCATCTTTGGATTAGCATAAGTTCGGGTCAAAATCCGATCGGATAGGCAAATTAGTTAGTCTCATTGCGCGAATCAACGTAGCGCCCCCTTATTCGAAAATGATCAATGGGCTTCCTACTGGGGCGTTCCTGTTTTCCACACACACCAGTACTGTTATGATATGGTACTTGAACCCAAGGTAAAATTAGATATATGGATACGCTCACCGGGATCAGGATATAGTAATGTATTGCAAGGCGTTGACCTGTTGAGATGGTTTAATGAAATCAAGCTATCTTCCAGTTTCCAGTTCGCTTAACATCAGCCTCGCTTTATATAATTTTACCGCTCTTGAATCGCGTTATAAATAAAGTTCACTACAAACAAAAACTGGAAAATTGCACTCGCTTAGCTAGAACTCTTCATTGAATGCTCTAAAACATTCCAAATCCAAATGTTTGAGATACCTCCTCGCTGAAGCATGACTGAAAATGAGATCGGACGTCTGCAGGTACATTTCATAATCAACAATATGCCGAAGCAATGCGCGATTGCCTAAATGATTATGCAGAAGTGTATAGTTCATATCGCGAAAAAACCATTCCATCTCGGGAACAAGCATCCAATCCTCCAGTAGCTCTTTGCGTATGAAAATCAGATCCAGCTGTGAAACTCTTCCAATCATCACGTAGTCAAATGAGTTAGCTACTATCCAAAGTGCTTTAGCTGAGGCACCAAATGCACAGTGTTGCCAGCGAAACTTGTACCCTCTTGGAAGCGAACCATGATTTTCGACTGTCGGGTCCATGCTGGTTAAAGCCACCGAGATGGGGTAGTTGACGTTATACTCGACAGTCATAACTCGTGGTCGATATCCTGTAACCAAAATAACATGGATGCTTCCATACGTTCTGTGGTAGGGTGATGGTCGGACCTATCATGAGCACCGCATATCGTATTTGTAGCATTCATATATTTAATATAATTTGTAGGATCCATTCTATTCTATTTGAAAGTCGTTAACAGTTAAATGGTAAAGATTATATTTCATAGAAAAATTATTGAGTACTACTTATAGCTGTGGCAAGGTTACTTCCTCGACCCCCACAAATAACCATGGGCCTACGCTATGTGAAGTCTATGAGTGGGCGCGCAGGGATGGGCGTAAACTGCCAAGAAGTGACCTTGCCATAGCTGTTTATACGCTACTATATACTTGTAGTATGAAGTTGTGTGAATCCTTCTATTAGATGTATAATACAATCAAAATTAGAAGGATCGTAGCCTAGAACTGTTTGTCTTCTAAGTTGCAATGCAATTCATGTGATTGTGCAGGTTTATATGGTTGCGTGTTCGCCTGTGTATTTGCTTATGCATCTTCCTGGCATCGACTGCTTGGGCTACATTGAGCTCTGCTGTGTCAGCCAGAATTTGTGAGTTAAAAAGTTCTAACCGGCTTCCAGAATAGCTCGCATCACCCAAAGGTCGTGAGAATCCAAGTCACAGGACAAAAAGTCCAGATCTTTTGGCACTCCATAATCCGAAAGTATTTGAGCGATATTATTTGCATACAAAGAATGCTTTTTCAGGTTGATCGCTGGGTTTTCGTTCTTCGAATCAAGCAGTAGCCCACGCCATCCTTTTGCATAGAGATTTCCGGTGTTTGAACCGCTTCCTTCATTCCAGTTATTAGAATTCCGGTAGACCAGGCCATCGAAACCGAATTCGACGAAATACTTATTTGTGCTGCCAATAATCGAGAATATTTGATCCAAATATAAGTCCATCGAAGACTGAGACCAGCGTCCTTCAGGATAAACATCAGTCCATGAATGCATGTCAAAAATCCACCTTGCTGGTGCGCGTACTTCAGTATTCACATATCGGCTGGATTGTTTTGGTGACAGTTTATTCCTTTCAATGAGCACAATTATCAGGAGAAAGCAGGAAAATACGAACAACACCAGAGAATAGAAATTACGGCGCATATCCGCTACGAGTTGGACAGTCGTTCAGTGGCGGGGCTTTTCATGGACGGATGTATGAATAATAGTGCCTCTTAATATTTCTAATAAAAAAACTCCCTGAATTAAACACTCAAGCATATTTCAAGCCAGTCGGTTCACGTTTGGGGTTGCATGTGGTTTCCATTAAAAATTTTGTGAATTTCCATCACCTGACGTACCAAAAACGCCACAAGCGATTCTTTATTCATTTTTCACGTTACATATTTGTTCTGTTACCTTTTAGGCATTTTGTAGTTTGTATATTCTGTTTTTATTTGAAGCCCGACTCAGCAAAAAAGTCAAAGATGCGCCGGATGTGAGACGCGCTGGGGTTAGGGGCAATTCTGGGGTAAAACTTACCCACTCAGATGCGCCGGAGTTTCTTATATAACGTTTTATTCGAGTAAGTCAATGTGCAAAGTTTAGAAAAAACGCTCAGTTCTTCATTCTCGGTATCCAGTCGATTCAAGAATGCTCTTGTGTCAATTGTTGTTTTTCTTTGAACGAAAACAATGAGACTTGCTGTTCGAGTTCAAGAATCGAGACTTCCCTTTTCGTTTTTAATTCCTCAGTAAGCCATCCTTTCATCGCCTTAAAATTTTAGGCTTCATTCACTTTATTGATTTGAATATAACATGAAACAGGGATTAAATTAAAGCCAAATTTAAAGTTACACAAGTATCCACTTTAAGCTCGTGCTAGGCTCACTTGCCCTCGTTCTCGCATACTAAAAATATGCACACTAGTACAATGCAACATTCAGTCTTAAACAGCTGAGCTAACATCATTATTGTTTTTACTAACTAATGTGCAAAAAACAAAAACGCTAGTAACTTGTGGTGGCTCACGGTGGTTTACGGTGTGTTGATTCACAGCTGTTTACTTTCTCGCTTCTCTCCTTTCCTTAATGAGCACTTCTCATATCTCAATTCACTATTCCAAGACAAACGGTTGGGAAATCCATAAAAGAGTGTAAGATTAGGGCCATCTAATGTTACACAAGTCGTTTTAATGTCACACACTTTGTGTTAATGTTGCACACTAAAATCCCTGACGTGGAAAAGAAACACTCAAAAGTGGGTAGTGTATCCTATCTAGGCGTCAACAGAACTCCTGGATTCTCGCAAGGAGAAAGCCGTGTCTAAACAACATCCAAAGAACGACTGCTTCATCCATCATTTCACTTGTCCATGATGTCCGTCAGCACTAGATCGGGGACCGCAAACGTAAGCGGGTGGTGCACAGAGTAAAGATTAATGCACAAGCACTAGGAGAAAAAATTCAGCCAATTTCATATCGTCGAGATCACAGAGGACAAGACCTGGACTCATTGCAGTTCAGCGCAGGCAGAATGCTTTACCTCTCACTAAGACTGGAGTAAGTGGCGCGTCGAGCTTTGGTTTGAGGGGGGTGTTATTTTTTCCGAAATTATTATTTGTTTGTATCAAAAATATTTCCGATAGCACGTAAGGGGGGAGTATTGCATGACAATTTCCCATCATGGTGTTTTCTCTAAATAGGGGACCCTTAGGGCACTTTTTTTACTTTCGAGGGGGGGGGGGGTTTCAGATCTACAAAACACCCCCCGTCGGCGCGCCACTGAGTATAAGAAATCATCCAGAGAATGCTGAGCGCATTTTGAAAGAGATGTCTCTGAGTTTGGTGAATGCAACGAGCTTTCCTGCAGCAACCAACAGCGAATAAAAACTTGCTGAAAACCAAACAAATACTTCGCCAGTCTCGCGAAGAGTGTTCAAAGTAAACTACTTAATAATTAAGGTAGTGGTGGTTATGGCTTTTAGACATGGTTTCACTTTCGCAATGGCATAATAATACCGATGGCTAAGACGCCTTTAAAAAACCAAATGTTTGATACAAAGTCGGGTTTCGATATGTGGTAATACTCAACTTCAGTTTCATGAGCCCTTCTGTCAACCCTGTGAGTCTGTCTGTCTGTCTGTCTGTCTGTCTGTCTGTCTGTCTGTCTGTCTGTCTGTCTGTCTGTCTGTCTGTCTGTCTGTCTCTTCATCCGTTTGTTTTTGTGCTCGTCTCCCCGTCTTTAGTCTTCTCGCCTGCCCATGACTTTCCCTACACGTATGTCCATTCGTCTGCATCCCGTTTGCTCATTTGTCTGGCTGTCCATCTGCTCGTTTTGTATTTCCTTCTTTTCTATCCGTCCTTTTCGTTTATCGCTTCATTGGTGGAGGGATAAATCAGCAAAAAAACCCGACTGACTACTAATTAAAATGAACAATGAAATAGGATAGATGAATATACAGAGGGTAAAATCATTGGGTTCGATGTTTCGAAACTATTCTTCAGTCGGCTGTAAATGAAAATGAGTGAGCAAATCAGTAATTTTTTTGCGAAAAATCGAATCGCATTATTTTTGCTTACTCAATTTTAGGCATCTTTGAAGACCAAAATTCGTGCATTAACATCAATACTTCTGTTAAGTAATCTCCAATTTTGGAAAATTTAGAAACTTTTTATTCCGAACTAAAAGCAAAACACGAGAAACAAAACGTACATATGAAAGAACAATTTTTTAGTAATGTTTAGAAAATTTAAAACCCAAAACAATAATTGAATATTTGAGCTTCTATATGTATAGCGCTAGGAAATATGTGCAAGGTAAATAACGATGGAAACTCTTTTCTAACAGAAGACAGAAGAAGTTGCCATTCTCGAACTAGGTTTTTGTGCTAATTTATTGTGAATGAACATATAAATTAATTACAGTAAAACTCGTGTAATAAACCTCGTCTATATTGAACTTTCCATCTGCACGAATTTCGTCCTATACATATAACATAGGGGGCAAAACTTAATGTAAATATTCCCTCTATTTGGTATGTTGAACAAATTTCGCAGTCAATCATGTAAAACGCACCTTCCCTGAATTGAATTTGACATTTTTCCTTGAAAATGTTCGACGAAATCCCTCTTGTTTCTTACTTTTAATCTTTCCTGCAAGCTACTGCAGTGTTTATCTGCGCATTGAGCTGCATGTGTTAGTTTTTGTACCTTCTAAATTTTGTTAAAACGGCACCAATCGTTGAAGTAAAACGCTGGCAAAGGAGCTAATTCTTGTCCAGAAAATTTTGCTGTTGAAGGATCTCGGTCATACGAAACGAAATGCTGCGGCGGCTAAGTACGGAATTTCTACAGGCTTTGTTTTTTATCGGGGGAAATTTCGCCCCCCCCCGCCCTACCCGCCCCGGGGCGCCCTTAGGGCCCCTAGGGGCCCCTAGGCTAATGTAAATTCCTCGTCTAAATTGAACAAAAATTTTGGATTTTTGAGGTTTACATTAGACGAGTTTTACTGTAATTAATCTGAATATTATAACAAAGAAGCTGGAAGAGCTCTCTCATGATAGTATTCAATCAGTCAATCGGCGCATGAAAAATTTTAAAGAATCGAAAATGCTCGGCTTTGAAAAAGAAAGATCAATATGATTGGCAACTAGAATCTGTACTCATGACTCTAATTTCAACCGAATCAATAGTTCTTTACTGAGTTGGCAAATTGTACCAGTGCCCGAATTTTTCGTTTAAGTGTGCTCATTTTATAAAAAATGTGTTCCTGACACGACGTCTCTGAAAAGTTTAAAAGTTTATTTTGAATGAATAAAATTTCAAACAATGGCAAGAGGACGACTAAATCCGCTTTCTTCGACTGTGCTCTGGCACAATTAGAATTTGAGGGGCAGGGTGCCATTGTGTGCCCATCCGCACGCCGCTGAATGGGACGGTCCTAATTTTATGATGAGAAGCGATGCCATTGATGCAATAGACACCAGATTTGTTGCAATAAAGAAATCCTAGAAATAATATAAACAAATTCGATCGCTTGACTAGACAAGTTGCGGCTTGTAGAAGAGGCACTGCCGGACGCAGTGGGCTACAAATAACTGGGAATAAACAAAAATAACTCTTCTGCAGCCGATGCCCCTGATTTATTATAATCAGTCTACACTGTAGTTTGGTCGCAGAACATCGAGTTATTAATTTGAGAGCTATGAAGGGGCGACGATTATTGGCTCGCCGTGCGCTAACGACAAAGCGTATGGAAAATATCTTGATCAGAATCTTAGTTGATAACTGACTACAGAGCAAAGAAAAATTAAAAAATGTGACCTGGGTTCGGGAAAAAGTATGAGCAAATCCAATTCTTCATCCCAATTTCATCCCAATTTTCGGTCTTTAAAACCAGTTTTTGATCCCGAAGAGTAAAATCGAATTTTCCAACGAGTTTTAACTTGACCGGAAGAGGCAAGCAACATAAAACTTAGACGCTGGATGAGCTCTAGCACGTGTCACACGGATAAATATTTCATCACATAGCATTGAAGGATGTTTGTATGTTATGTATCGCAACGTTTGTCAGCCGGTTTGATTTCAATGGCGGGTCAAACGACGAAACATATATTTGGAGTAACCAGAGAACTGGATTTTATGCAAATCGTTATAAAGGAAACCGGTTACGATCCACTGCAACAAAAACGATTTGCACTATGGCGTTCGACTAGTTTGGCGTTTCGCAAAAGGGTTGGTTCCCGTCGGACAGGCTTACAAATCCAGTCTATGAGCATTTGAACCAAAGTAAGTTTTGTCTCGTGACCCAAATGAAGGCCATCTATACCATCATTGATTTGCACGCTGGCCTCCCAAGCAGATTCCCAAAATATCACGGCAGATTTCGTCGTGGCTTTTGCTGAACTCAGCACCTCCCTCACCACGTCGTTGAATCGCTGCATGTTAGCGTTGGAAAAACCGAAATGGATTTGGTCTTTCGGCATAATTATTTCATTGACAGCACATTGGGGAGTCCATAATACAGTTGTCGTTGTTGTTAAATTGTCTAACAAAGGCAGTAGTGTCCGAAACTGTCTGGAAAGAATACTTGTCGTTTGAAAATATTCATTTGGCAAGATAACTTCGGCTTAGGCGGCGCTCTCACTCTCTGTAGGTTTTTGCACAAGCCTCTTGAGTCTTTTTTGCAACCTCACAGTCTTTGATGGCCCATACTCCGGCCCCAATAACCAAAATGTCTGGTCTGATCTGGGACTTGGAGACGTTCCGCAAGAGTTTGGTAATCGAACCAGCTCCGTGGTCGAGGTATGGCTGCCATTCAAAACGTATTTGAGCACCAGCCGATTTGTAGACCTTTTCATGTGCCCCATATTTAGCATAGGACCTTGGTTCCACGACTGCTAGTCTGTTTGCGAACACGTCATAGTCATGGCCAGTCAAAGTCAAGATCAGTCCATCACGTAATTGTTGGATTCGGGAGTCGCCCACAAATAGCAAGAAGGGAACTTTGTTGTTCATCTTCTTGAGATCATTCATGCAGCTTGTTGCTTCGCTAAAAATCATAAAATACAATTTATCAGTTTGCTAGTTACGAAGATGATCAGGGCAATGAGGAACGCCTTCCTTGAGTGACAAACTTGTAGTATTTTTTTCGGAAATATCCGCAAACTTTTTACTGCATCAGCTTTAATACGTGAAGAATCCAAGATGTAGCTTAGGAAATTATTCAAATATTTAGTTTACTAGCCAACGGCAATACATCCTGATCTCAAAATATTCCAAATATTACGAGCACCTGCACATATTGTGAAGACCATTGAATGTTTCAAAACTCAAAATTAAGTCTTAACACAATCTGCCTTACGTACATAACTCTGTGGAAGTGTAGCACCAGGATAAATTGAGGCACAAAATGTACAGTAATACAAGATAGATTGACAGAATTTGTGTGCGCGAAAATGAACCGGGTTCTGTCTGACCTTATTCGCATTGACTCAGACTACATTTCACTTCTTCATAAATTTATCTTTTCTTTTCCTGAACGAACTTTTCCTTTTACTTGAACATCAAGTTCTTTTCCTTCAATAACCAGTTCTTTTCCTTAAACAAGGACTTAATACTTAGGGATAAGGACTTGTTATTTAAGGAAAAAGACTTATTGTTGAAGGAAAATAAAAAGTTCTTTGAGGAAATCACAAAATTAAAGTCTTAAGGGAAAGGAAATGTAGCCTAAGCCATTCGCACTAATTGCGCGTCCTACTCGTACTTCGATCAAGTTGAAGTTGGTCATATCAGCAGTTGGCCATTCGCATCAGAAATGCGAAGTTTTCAACAGTTCAACAATCTCGATTGACGCGAAGACAAGTGGGATTTTCAGCAGAAATGCTAAATGAGTAACTTTTGTTGAACAGTATTCAGCTCGGATTGAGCTGGTTTATTGTGTCAGCTATCCAGGTGACTCTGAACTTTTGGAGGCCAGCTGGCCTGGCCTGGTAGCGTTTTCTTACTTCATTGATCGATATTGAAGAGCGCAATCATTAGGTTCCCATATGGCGCTTGCATCATCAACATTCCATTTCAGTGATCCCAATTGGAACAGTTTTTGACACTGTTCACTAATTCCAACATGAAAAATAAAAAATTTTGTTACATATATAGCAATGATACCTAGTAAAAGCAAGAAGGTCAGCAATCGACCGGCGGACATTAACCATCTCAAATTTGGCCAGTGTAGACTAAGTGTTGTTGCCCAACTTTGTGAATTAAAGCCTGGCGTTTGACTGAATGTATCTGGTGAATCATCCAATAACTTCATTGATGCAGCAAGCTTTCCCCTGGTCGAGTACAGAAATCGTCCAGACGAAGCCTGACGGAAATTTGAGAAGAGAAGATTGACAATGTATACGGTGGCTCTTGCCAGTGAGTATGTTCGTTATGGAAATGTAAGGATTTGGAAAGCTGTGCTTGAATTGCAGCTGCGAAAAGCTTAGGGCATGCATGGATCATTACGTTATTTGATTGTTTCACTCGCACGTTTTTCCCTCAAGGTTAAATGCAGCTTGCAAATTTTACGTTTAGGGCACTCGTGCGAAACTTTACGTAGTCAATCCGGCGGCTGGTTTAAAAATATTATTGGCATCATTCAGCACGATTCATTGCACACTAGTGATTACTTCATACACGAACCCGCTGACACCAATCGGAAAGAGTAGGGTAAAAAATGTGCAAAACATGCAAAACTTCTATGACTAACATGAATGACGGAATAATTTATTAATTTCGAGTTTTTTTTCGCGACTTGCGATATGTTTTTGGAGTCACATCAAGCGTAATGTCTTTTTATTCTCGTAATTACTTCTTTTAAGGGGAGCGTGAACCCGGATGGAAATGAAGTCAAACCTTTTTTATGCCACACCGCTCCCCTAAAAGACTATCACCTCTGGTTTTCAGATGTATTTTCTTTTGCATAATATGTGTTCTGTATGTTCCAAAGTTATCGACAAGCCAGGAGACTCCATTCCAAATGCGGTAAAACTAGCCGCCGATTGGCTGGCAAAAAAAACTAAAATATTCCGCTGACCAGATTGTAAATAAAACAATGTAGTAATAATTTGGCCGACGTCTGATTTTTTCTATTCTTCTCCTGCTTGCACACGAGCATAAACGCGGAATCTGTACTACTTAGCCTGTTACGCTTAATATGCTTATAACTTTTGCAGGTCCGCTATTCTTAACATTTTGGATTAAGATATTTGACCGCATAATTGGGATTTTTTATTCTCTAATCTTGCCTAATTTGTCAATACTTGTCTGTGTGTGTATCTAATCTTGTTAATACCTTACTTACTTAGTAGCTCTATCTACCCTATTAACCCTATTCTGCTGCCACAGCTAATTACTTTTATGTTATTCTGATGTGTGTGCTATTAACTATCAATTCAATAGTCAAGACTTTACTATATAATCAGATGTTTTACTAGTTATAAGAGGCAGTTGTACTTCCTCTTTCCTTCCTTCTAGTTTACTTCTCGACCGATCCCCACATTCAGTCTAATAAACTTGTTAACTATCCAACCCCCGGTTGGTAGACCTAACAATTGGTTCCGAATAGCAGTGGCGACTAGATAAGGGAGTGCACGCCCTGTCGAGCTCGTGGAGTGACCTTTAGCAGCGATCGCACCAGTTTTTCGAGGTCTCCTGTTTTCCTCACCGTTTGAAGGTACGAGTACCGTTATATACCGCGACGAGTAGGCTGCCAGTTCGCTTTACGGAGTGTCTGGTTGGGCTCGAGAGTTGGTTGTGACTATTACTCATTGCTTTTGACGGGTGGCGTTAACAGTGTACCAAGAGATTTCTGGAAAAAAAAAATTGTAACGGAAAGAAAGGACGTCATCCCAGAATGCCAAGTGACAACGAAAAGAATAATGGAAGCAGCGGAAACGGCGGACGCGCACAGCAGCGGCAACAGCAGCGTTTTGCACCGCCATTGGCATCAACCTCAACGGCCGCCACAACCCAGGGGGGAGTCACAGTCAAGACAATTGCGGACGCGGTGGTCATTCAGCAAAGTCAGATGGCGATTAGGGGACCAGTCATAATGCCGAAATTTGGGAACAAAGGTACCGAAGAAATTGGAATGTTTCTCCGACGCTTCAAAATGGCAGGACATGCCCAGAAATGGACGGATGAGGATCTGCTCGCAATGTTGCGACTCTCTCTGGAGGAAGGAAGCGGAGCAGAGTACTGGTATGTACGGACCGTTATTCCAGGGACCTGGGCTGAACTAAAAGACCTCATGCTGAAAAACTTTCGCCCACCAACTTTTTTGGAGTACCAACAAAAAACATTGGCAAGACGGGTCATGAAAGATACTGAATCAATCAACACCTACTTCGAAGAGGTGATGAAGCTTTACGATGTTCTCGAAAGCTTGGGTAAAGCATTTACTGATTTGGAAAAAGCGGATAAACTAACTAGCGGACTTCACGGCAACCTGTTTCGTGACGTGACCATGATAGCTCCGACAACACCTCAAAATTTTTTGAACAAGTCTGAAAAAGCCATCAACATGACAATCCGTGTGCAAAAGAAACCGCAAAGCTCGCAAGTAGAAATTTTGCCGAACGCTATTATCGACCCGGTCAGCCTGCACGGTGAGCAGCGACAGAACCGTGGAAATCATCGCGGGAATCACTTTGACCTGAATTATCAAGAAACAAAGGGGCGTTTTGGACAAAACAACGGTGGAGATAGATTTTGTGTTTACGACGACAGAATTTTACCTTATCAGCCCGATGGTTACAAACCGATGATAGTTTGGAAAAGTGACCGCCAGAAAACTAATTTGAGGGACAAAGGAATGAATACGAACCGACCGATCGGGAGCGGCGTAACCAGTGGCATGCACCGAGAGGTCATGACGGAGAAGTCTGGCCAAAGCAAAACTCTAACAGAGAGAACGGTAGCGGGCGATTCCAAAATGAACCACAGTTTCAAGGACATAAGAATGCGAAGCAGTATGCAAAACAAGCCGGTCATAGGGCCATGCACAAAAGGTACCATCATCGGCGGAAAGCCAACAATGAAACACGCCAACGAGTTTGACGGTGAGTTCTGTGCAGCGCGTCGGCGGACCGAGGTGGCACAGAACAGTGAATCAACGGAAGAAGAATACTTCATTCCGGATGGACGGAAGGTAACAACAAACAACGAATTTCAGACTCCGCAGGAACCAACCATCAAAATGGCGATTGCACCAATCGTGGGAGAACTAAGGGAGCGTGAGAACAGCCCGGAGATTCCTGTGCAGCAGCCACGCCGAACAACACTCCAAACAGCACCTCTAACAAACAACACCAGACCAGCAAGGAAACAACGTCGGAAGGTGGAAGTTTCATAATCGGGGGAAGAGCAAGGAAAAGCGGAACAAGCGGAGGAGGAGTATGCAGTGCGGAAATCAGGGAGGCAAAGGAATCAAACGAAGCGGTATGGATTCACAAATTTGATCAGCAAGCTGCCATTATGGATAGTGGCAGTTTTTATGATCATCATCATTCTGGAGATCCACCCCATCGAAGCACAGGGATGCCAGTGTCAGAACAAAAAACTACTCGGATCACTGGATCTCACAAGGGGCTCCCCCCACTCTGTGACCCAAAATCTCTTACTTCTACTGCATTTCAAAAATGCGTAAAAATGTGCTCTTGCTCTCTCCGTTGAGAAAAGTTCCCCGTTTCCAAAACTTGTATTTTAAAATAATAAAAAACTCTTCAGAGGTGGCACATAGAGGGCGCTACTTATGTTACCACAATTTATGTTGATTGATTGCTGAATTATGCTGTTTGACCGTATTCTAGCATAGGTAACAGATAGCAGCGTCACATATGATAAAATGATATGTTGACCAGATTCAATTGTTAATCAAGATAGAACATAAACACACAGAAACCGGAACCTCTAATTTATAACTTCGCAGAAATGATTGCACTGGAAAAAGTGCTCGAAACACAAGGTAGCCTTACACCAAGCGCACGTCAAAAAGTGAGTCTTCTCGCATGGAGCCACCGAACACCGGTGGTTCTCCTTTGCAGCATCACTTTCGAAACAAAATTGAGACGGTGTCTTAAACTCTACATGCTCATCGTTCTCAAAATACCCTGGGTGTGTCCACCCAATTTTCCACATTTCCCGGAAACGCGGACTACTGAACTGATTGTGCACCAATGACTGCAGTTTTAGCGCCGCGTTCCGCAGGTGCAGTTCGCACTGGATGTCGTCACGAACAACCCAGTCCCAGATCTTTCGGACAAAGGTTTTCCACATTCGGAAACCGAAGACATCCAACGGCTGGCACAAGGGCGTGGTTCTAGGTGGAACGGTGACGATTTGGACGTGGCGACCCTCAGGTGTGGCAGCGTCCAACAGCGCCGTATTCTTGTAAGTGGACCACGAATCAATTACAAGAACAGTCCGATCACCAACATGCGGGAAAAAAACTTCCTCCAACCACACCTTGAGGTGCTCCTTCTTCATCTTGCCGGAACTGGACGCAGTGACCAGGATATTAGGCGCCGTAAAAAGATCCCGCTGGACTTGAGGACCGAAAGTGTCACCCGTCACCTCCTTCATCACAATGAAAAGAGGCGAAAACAACTTGCCGTTGGCATCAATAATGGGCATGATTGTGTATGAATGCGTCATCTTGGAAATCGACTAGACACAAGCTTTCACTTTCTTCGTACCTAAAAGGTCGGAAAGTCGGACTAAACAATGATCGACAATACATGTAAAAGCAGAGGCATTCCGAAACATAGACATGTAGGCAGGTAGATACGCAGACAAACAGACCGACCGACAGACAGACCGACAGAGAGACCGACAAACCGACCCACTAATCAACCGACAGACAGACAAATTATACCGCGCGTCTGCAACGTTCTCCCCGAATGGATTTCGTATTGAAAGCCGCTCTGATCGGCATTCAGCACGCAGTCAGGTCCGTACGACGTGATGAGTTCCTTGACATACTGCACAAAATCAGCCGCAGCGATGTAACGGTCCGCCTCATTCTCTACCATCCTCCGCGTGACGTATTCAGTGATTTTTCTGTCGCCAATATTGTTCAGCTTTTTGAAGCGCTGGATCCAGTGTTTGGAGACTCGGAAAGAACTCAGCTCAACCTCCCCCGCCGCATCTCTAGCCCATTTGGTGAGGTCGCAGTCGTGGATGATGGTAAGTTCGCCTTCTGCCTGCATATGCATTATCAATCAATCAATCAATCGTTTGAGCGCACGATAAAATGTGGCAACACGTTGAAACAAATCAACCAATCAAGCACAAGTAGAACTTACCTTATCAAACGCTGCCTTGGTAATCTCAAAAATTCTTCGCATCTTTCCCAGTCGTGACTTCGGATCAATTTGCTGAGCCCATTTAAAAAGCAATGACTTCGATGTCACTAGTACGAATCTGTTCTGAACGTTTGGAAGAGATAATCGCTTTTTTTTCCCGGACTTCCAATACGCAACCGCCTGCATCTTGTACTCCAGACTTGGTGCATTCTTCCATCCAGATCCCCGCTTGGGGTTTCCATGGTCGGAATTTGGCTCAAACACTTCGTGGGAAGATGATTCGGGCGCCGAATTGTCTGGTTCGTCCACATCCATCAGCCGATCGTCAAGCACCATCAGCTCCTCATCAGTCACGGAAACATCACAAGGCAGCCCATTATCATAAACTAGTTCGAAATCATCCATATTCGTACTATAAACTTGTGTAGTACAATAAGCTGAAAACTTCGTTAAAGTGAAATAAGTTGCGCTGACACGAAAATGATTTAAAAATTGAGCACTCGCATCGAAATTTAATCCTACGAAGTTTTTCATACTTATTGCAAAATCAATTAATCAATCGACAATGTCACAGGGATTCTTTGCATGCATAATTTCAAACGTTTTTGCTTTCCTCCAAATACATCAATCAGTCTAAACGGCAGATGGTAACACGTATAGCGCCCTCTATATACCACCTCTGAAGAGTTTTTTATTCTTTAAAAATACAAGTTTTGGAAACGGAGAACTTTTCTCAACGGAGAGAGCAAGAGCACATTTTTACGCATTTTTGAAATGCAGTAGAAGTAAGAGATTTTGGGTCACAGAGTGGGGGGAGCCCCTTGTCAACAAGTACACTCAGTGCGAAAAAGTGGCAGACAAACCGTCCCCTCGAAAAGTCACCTACGAAGTTTTCGTCATAAAGAAGGCGTCTGTATTTTTTCCGGCTACACTGTGCAAGGCCACTGTGCAGTCCATCACGGTGACAAACTTTTTTTGGGGAAAGCACGGACTCGGTTCCTTCCAACTCTTTCCGAGACCTGAACCCCGATGAGTGTCAAAGAATGTATCAATCGCTGAACTGTTTTTCTAATCAAATGCGCAGAATGCCAGGAACAAATGCGTTTGCTTTTACGGAACAGCCAGAAGCAGTCAGCAGCTGGTTAACAACCACCACAACGACAACAATCAACTGTTTCGTTGAACCCACAAAACTCTCTCAGCAGGAGACAGGAGGAGACATCATTGGTATTGCTGGCGCTCTGGGGACAAAGTAAGAAGTAGGACATGCCTCCAAGGGCGGAATGACGTTTATCTGGCAGACAGATGCCAGCGATTAGAAAAAGCCGTGCGACTACGAATCGATTACGGAAAACGATGGTTACCTGTACGATCTGGAGAACAAACGACTCAGAGTACGCAACCCGGAACGACAGGTGGACTTCATACTAAACGCCCAGCCCGCGGACATTGATTGCAACTTCACAACGAAAGTATGGCACGTGCGGGGCGGATTCAGTGACGAACTGCTCAGTTTAGCCGTGAAAAACACGACGGTGATCGAGAACGAACTGTCAGAAGCCCAACGGTACAAACGAAGTGTAGAAGAACGACAAGTGGAGAGACCACAATTCATCGAAATACTTTCACCATCAGAATTGGCAGTGGAAGCGGCAAAGCGCCAAGCAATACGAGTCGAAGTGGGGGAAATACAACCCAATTTGGGGGCGGAAGGCCCGTCCACGCGGTGTCACAGCTTGGTCGCACATGGAGCAATGGCTCTTGTATATCAGTGCGAGGCAGTGAACGTTACGGTCGGAGCAACGAACGGAGTGCGGAATGGAACCGACGGTGGGAAATGGATCTCTCAGTCTGGACGGATACACCATAACCCGTAAATTCATTCCATGCTTACATGACGGACATTTTACACAATATGGGGAAAAAACATTTGAATACGACAGCTAACGACAAGACTGGAGAGAGGCACGAGAAACGATTCAAGTCTCCCATGATCATCTTGTGGCCACATTCGACATCACGGAAGATCGAACTGCGGAAGGGATCGACAACTTTCACGAGAAAAGTGATAACAGCTTCCTAGATTTGTTTGGAGAGTTGTCAGCCGTCATGCAGACGTTTGGTCAATCTTCCTATGTCTGAAGCTCTACGGGGAACAAACAAAAACGTGGCTCAAAAGATCAATGTACCAGACGTTATTGGGGGAATAGAAAAAGTGTTCACTGGATGGAGAACGTCTTTCATTTCAGTCGTATTTTTTGTGGGATGCGCGTTGAGCATTCTCATTATGTGTAAAATTTGTGGACCAAATCGGATACTGGCGGCCATTTGTCCGATGCGTCGCAAACCAAACAAAAAAGAACCCGACACAAGAGCCATCTACAGCGTTTAAAACGGAGTACCACGGCTCCGGCTGCCAGCTTTGGAGAACGGCAAACGAAGCCACACCAAACCGGAAGAGGTGCTTCTAACAGGTATGGAGGTCAAAGATATGACGACAGAACATCCATACGGGTTATACATCATCCCTTGAATTTTGGCGGAACTGAGAGAGAAATCCAACGTTTTGGCGCTAACTACACTAACTCTCTTAGTTCAGTTGGATCAGCTGAGACGGCGCAAAGTCAAGTATATTTACACTCTGTTCAAAGTCAATATAATTACGCAAGTCAATCATGCACCTGTACATAAAATTACGCACCGCCCCCATGCGTCCTGAGGGGAGACAGCACAGGGATGCCAATTACGAGGAGGACCCGAGCGGATCGGAAGGAAGAAAGCACCGTAACGCCACAGGGGAATTCTAATGATAAAATGACTAACAGCAACAGAATCCCTTGGAATGCAGTAGTAAATCAGTTGGTGGATAATCTGGAAAAAGTGCGACGGAAGCAGACAAAAAGCATTGCAAAAGAATGGCGGACTGGTTCTACACCGCAATGCAATTACGACATAAACCTGGAGGAAGAAATACTGCCTTTCAGAAAGCTGATAAGTGGATGGTTCGACCGACTCAAGAGCAAAAAACCGTCGAATCAGCAGATAAACCGGTTAAAACTGCTACACAACAAAACGGTGGTGACAAGTCAGCAATTGCGGAAAATACCACGCCCTCTGGAAGTTCTAAAGCACTTTGAGACACTGGGACAGCTATATATATTCGCAATATTCGAGCAAGTATGCTCATTCGATTTTCACCGCGCACCAGCTGAAGTTCTTCCGCTTTGCATGGAATACTATTTTTTCTCCTGGCCTTTTCAAAATATTTCCGATTTTTACTGCAACTACTCCCCTTCTCCCGAAAGTTAGTCCAGACCTGAATGGACTGTCGAGCAACTTTGCACGTTATGAAGCAGGATGAAAGCACCAAAATCATCATTTCATTGGACTCCGAAGAGGTCCTGGACGCGATACGAGCACAACGCATGTGGGAACGCAAGCTCACGTCACGAAGGGAACTCAGCATTAAAAGCGGCCATCACGGTTTATTTGTTCGCTATGTCGATCCAAGGGATTTGCTCCAGGATGGAGAATAGGCGATTCATTTTTCGCGACGAGGACCCAACAGTAGCCGTCACCAGGGGTCGGGTGTTGGAATTCCGGACTGTGGGAGGGATTACGCGAACACGGACAAACCAAGGAACTGGAAATACTCAACGTCCGACGGGTAACGAAACAACCTCCATTACAACCGTCAACTCAAACACACATGGGAACAGCCCATGGGATGTTTACGCCCGCGAATAATTAGGGAAGCTTGACAAAGCGTCCTGACGGACCGGGACGCGGACAGACTTCACAGAGTTCTGGCGACGCACTGTGGTTCTTCTCAAATACGGAGCGGTTCCGCTCAATGATGAATGACACACGGAACAAACCAGCATTGGAACGCGCTCTACAAAACTATCAACCATTCAATACTGAAAACACACGACCAAACAAACCTGAACGGTTCGAAATACAGCAAGAGGCAACCAATACGATTACAACTCGTCCCGGGATTATGGATACGCAGAGAATGCCATATTCTTTTGAGGAGATGCACCTCCTGCAACGCCCGTCACCGAACGCAATTTTTGACGGTGTGTTACCGTTGCGCGAAACCTGATTAAGAAGACGTACCAAAACTATTGTTCAACGCCAGCTTTAGTCAACGGTCCTATCCTTATGCTTAAATGCATCGAGTACTATTTGATGGCTGACCCCAGCAGTATTGCCAAACTATAGACCGACGGACGGACGGAGGGATGACGAGAGAATGACGGACGGACCATTGGGAAGAATGACGGATGGACCGTCAAAGAGAATAGCAGACAAACCGACGGACGGACCGTAGGAAAGAATGACGGATGGGCCGTCGAAGAAAATGACAGACGGACCGGAAAACGGAACTGAAAACGCATTCTCAACACATGTGCTTTTATAAGGCACAAACTCGGAAGTACTCTATGATAAATATAGGTTTGCTGGGGGTGTTACGTCACCCGAAGCTAGGACATCACAATCTGATGCGCACGCAGCGCACGCAACTGTGACGAAATGCCACTTGAGCGGCGAGCTTAGTGAGCGCCGAAGAACAAGTGGGTGAATAAGGACAGACACGACGGACTCAACAAGTCCGAACGGGCAAGTACGGTTGCACGAACAACGTCCACTCGTCCGGCCACCGGTCCAAGTCAACACTTCACAAGCAGCAGTTTGTTCACTCACTAAAGGATCACGTCCGAAACGGCGGACTATAAAGGCGAAATACCGGCATACCGGCGATCGTTAGTTGAGAGACTTTTCTTTTTTTTTCAACGGTATGCCACGCTGTCGTCACGGAACGAACGACAACAGGGGACACATTTTGGCATCACCAGGTCCGCCGGTGGACAGCACTGCGACGACCCAGACCAGTCTAACTTTGGTGGGGTCGCCTCTCCAACAGATTTCGGTAAGCGATTCTGATTTCAGTTTAAATAATCCTACTGCGGCTCGACACGGCAATGTCGTCGCGGCAGAGTTTATCGACCCGCTGAACTTGATCGCACCGGACGGGAACGACGCAATGGGAAGCCATTCGGAAACCTCCACAATATTGTTTCCGGGGTCCTTAATATCGGAGGGAAAAGAGGCGCGATTCCGACGCAAAGTTCAGCGTCTTTTGCCGCCCGGACTAACGATGAGCGACGACGCGTTTGCTGTATTGTACCAAGCAACGCGAGCCGCATTTAGTAATTTGGTGGGCCAGGTAGACGGCGCGACGTTTCAGATGATTGTCGGGCCGCCTACTAGTGCACCGACAACCACTCCAACCGGCGCTCAAGGACCACTCAACTTTACCGTTGGGGCCCTTATCGGAGGCCTACGCGTCGCCCACGAAAAAACCCGGCACCGCAGAAAAAGATGTAGAGTGCAATCACGCGCGGTCGGTGTTTTTCCGGTGGAGGGCAGTTGTTGGGCCACGCCCAACAAGTCCTCATACCCAATCATTATAGCTCTTTAATTCACAAGTACCTTGCTTAGGTAGTGAGTCTATTTACCTTGTTAACCCTATTCTGCTGCTACAGCTATTTACTTGTATGTAATTGTGATGTTTGTCCTATTTACTATCAATTCTATAGTTAACACTTTACTATATAATCATATGTTTTATTAGTTTTAGAGGCAGTTGTACTTCCTCTTTTCTTTCTTCAAGTTTTCTTCTCTACCTATCCCTACATTCAGTCTAATAAACTTGTCACCTATCCAACTTCCTGTTAGTAGACCTAACACCAGTGCAGTTACTGCTGCAACGAGCGAAAAGCGTGGTGAAAAGAGCCATTTTTAAGTTCCATGTTGCGAAAAGATGATCGGAATTTGTGGCTACAGCAAGAATCTCTGCAAGCATTTGAAACTTTTTTTGTGCGAATGCGAGTTATCCGCATCTGTCACCAATGTGAAACAATGAGGAAAGTAGCACGCCGTCCGCAATTTTCTTTCCCATTTTCAGATTGAACTCATTCAAAGTTATGGAACACTTGTGAGCATAACCCATTAAGTAAATTAGGACATAAAGAGGATAAGTCAAGCCGCGAAATGGAAAGGGTCAAGTTTTGCTTTACCGAACCTATGGGGTCAGTCAAGACGGAATGGTAAGGCCAAGGCTGAACGCTGTCCTAGTAAAACTTCGTAGTGTATATGGAATCCGTTGCCCTTTTGCGCTACTTCTCAGGGTCACAGAATTCTAGTGGAATGATGAATATATGTCAAAAATATGTTCCCCACGGTAGTTCTATGAATTATGGAACAAAGCCAATTATTTTAACGTCATTAATTGTTTTGAAACAAGGCTGCCGCGATGGTGCTCAAGGCTATCCTTGTGGCAACTGTGCTGTGTTGCTCCATTACTTAGTTCGGCGAGACTGTGGCGAGTTGGAGAACCGAATAAAGTGCGGTGGGATGAGAACTGTAATTTCGTGGGGGTTTTTTTGTTATCGGATTTGTGGATACCCGAGGTGAGGATTGCGCTCTCGCTTCTCAGAATGTGGGAAATGCACACATTACGCATATAACATTAACAACGGCAACGGCAGATGCTTTTTGAAGCTTAACACTGATCACATTCGGGAGCAAGACTGCAATGGTAACGTGTGCAAATTCTTTACCGGTCGTGGCAGTCAAGGGCTTACTGCTAAAAATGGCTGTCACCCATCTGTGTGCGGGAGTTAGTTATGATCATCATGATCATAATTATCGTGACATAGTACCAATCCTTTTAAATGGTGTTCCTAGCATGAAACACCACTCCCATCACATCTCAGAGATTTAACAGTGTGCAGATTTGTGTTCTTTTTTAAAACGCATTCCATAACATTTTCAGAGATTTTTTCAACAGGAAACGAAGAGTGGTAATTGCATATTCATTTCCTTTGGTCCTGAAACAAATGATGCCATCGTGCGCAAGTTCAGCAGTACTGTGAATGCGGAAATAGATCAACGCTTCAAGGGATACAAAGTCCGAAGGATTTCAAGATAGTGAAGTTTTTTTTCTTCAGCACACGGGCCATATGATTCGCAAAAAGTTACGTCTGGTAAATTTTTTGTGTCGTTATTCAGTCAAACCATTTGCCGTGGAAATGCTTTGAATTTCAAAACAATTACTTACCGTTTTATATAATGACCATCAAACTTTTACACCAGTTTATGTTATGAGCAGGTGATTGATTGGTTAAAAGCGCATTTTCCTTGATTTTCACTGTAAAAATTGTCGATTTATAGAAATAGATCTGAAGCAGATCTTTATACACTGTCCCATGCTGAATTTAATTTGGAGTGGCTTAGCATCAGATGAATATTTTACAGTTGTCAGGAAGCGGAGTTGCGTGTTTTTATAGCGAAGGACAAAAAACTTGAGCGTAGCCTTCGAGAGCCGGGCTACTGCTCCGCCCCCTAACATTCTGAAAATATTCAGCTCATGCTTATCGACTCCAAATTAAATTTGGCATGGAACAGTGCCAAACTAATTGTTTTAAATTTGTTTCTAAAAATCAAAACTTCCTACAGTGAAAATCAAGAAAAATAATGAGCTTTCAATCATTCAAGTTCCCGCTCACAGCACAAACTGACTGGGGAATTCCTGTTCTTCCTTGTTCTTTTCTGAAACCGATCATGTAATTTCTACCATACCACAAACCACAATGACCACAATGAAAAATCATGATAAGTAGGTAGCTCTTTCTGGAAAACAATTCTTGCCTCGGAAGGGAAAATCTCCATTACTGTTCAATTCAGAGACTTTTTAAAACAAAAGTATCAAACCAAAACAATTTTTTTTAAATGCTGAGAATAGCCACACTCTTTTGATGAAACGGCCAGTCAACGTATAATTGCGTAATACACAACACGTACATACAAATAACGACATACCTCATGGATCATTAGAGAGTGTGTGTAAAAGCTGTGAAAAGGCAGTCAAGAAAGGTAATAAACAAAATAACAGGGAGGAGTTCAAATATTGAACCGATAGTGTCAAAAGCAACAGTTGTGATTGGTCCAATCGCATTTTCTGATTGCTGACATCTCAGCTTGCCATATCAGCCAGGAGCAATCAGCAAATTTTCGAATTTCGCTTATCTTCCCTTGCAACCTTACCTTTGGCTTATTCAACCCCGTTCATCAACAAATTTTTTGTTTCCACATAACAAACGAGACGAACGCACTTTTTAGTACAAGCAAGTGAAAATTTAGTGACTATCGATCGGGCAATTATTTACTAGCTCCAACTTTAAGTGAAAATAATTGCATCACTACTTTTGCGTCGCCACAAAATCTGATCGGTAGAAACTTGCTCGAACAGTAGCAGAGCAAATTGCGTTTTATGCCCTAGCAAACAATTGATCGTACCCAGTGATCGTGGTGGAGCTCATTTGCTGAATTATTTGCAGCTCATTTACATACACACTTAAACTTTTAATTGAGCAGCAGACCAAATATCGAAGCGGATGTTACTTAAGTTTAAACTTAATGAAGTGAAGATGGCAATGTTATTTAATCGATGGAGGCTTTTCCGGTCCATAATATTTCTCATCCTCCTAATTTTGCTATCATGGAACATACTGAAATCAACAAAAACTAAGTTACTAAACCACCGCTTAGCAGACCGAATTAGCATACGGCAACCCACATCGTTTCTGTTTGGCACTTCAGCTTATCCGATTGTATCTGGCAGGGATGAGTCATGGAAATGGATCATCAAATTTATTAACTCCGTCGCTAATGGAGACATTAAGTCCATCACATCAACTGTTCTAATGGGTGCCCAGATGGGTGATAGCGATCAAAAATTATCATTGCATTCCATAAGGTATGTGAAATCCGTAAGACCCGAGTCCTTGATTAGGATAACAGTTTTCTCGACTCAAAAAAGGCATAATATAAAAACCTCAATAATTGTTGCATTGTTGTTACAAGCAAATATTTACAGATTTACAAGTACAACTACCATGCCTGTGGAAGAGAAAATTGCAGAAATGATCAAAACAAGCGGTTACAGCATGGAATCCAAAATCACGAACGTTCCTCCTTATGATTGTGGACCTATAAATTGCGCGCCCGGAATTGAACGGAATGTTATTTTTCGTGAAAGGGAATTGTTCCCGATCAGGGAAAATGTGGTGATATTGCACGGCCTTCAGACAGATTTATATGATTTGGATCGCTGCATGAAGGCCTTGTTCATGTCTGACACGAAGCTTCTTGTCATCGGTATTACAATACGTAAGTAATGTTTCCTGACGAATTTATTGCTACATTATAATTTAGAATGTCTCTGGGAAAATCCTATTAGCAGTTTTGAAGCATACTTGTATTGTTTCCGGAGTTCAATTTTCAAAATTAGATTTTTCCCTCTCTGAAAATGAAGGGACAGGATAGAATACCCAGGCATGTTGTTATTTTACGTCAAACATAAGCTGTATGAGGCAAAGTCTGTATTTCGGCTCACCCTCCAGTTGGTCGATAAATCGCCTCACTCATGGGTTTCTCTTTCATGGCTGGTGCTTGATTATTTGATTTGCTGTACTATATCCTAGTATACTATAACACTTCTAAAAATCAAACAATCAACACCTGCTATCAATGAGAAATCCATGAGTGAGCCGAAATACAGACTTTGCCTAATACTCAATAGGTATTCAATTCAAACTTATTCGAGTAAAAAAGGACAACTC
>LRSR01008843.1:0-22304 GCA_001579985.1 Hypsibius dujardini | reverse complement strand
CAGGATTCTACCGAGGACGCCTGGGATATTTATTCGTCATCGCTACCGTTGGCGTTAAGTTTTGAAATGGAGGCTAGCCCGTTAGTGGAGCATTTGCGGTTGAAGGAGAAGCGGACCTCGTTGGGAATGGCCTTGCCGGATTACGCGGAAGTGGAGACCGTGGGACTGGTGGTCAGCGAAAAAGCAGATGTCAAGAAGGTGACTGATTTATTGATTGATTGATACCGCATAAGTTTTATCATGGGGTTTCCTTGTACCGAGTGGTTGAGTGGTTGGGTTATCTCACAATGCGAATCTCACTCACCGTATAAATTGGATTATCTTGGGGTAGTTTTTAATTTTTTCAACATAATACATATAAATTTTGGGTTTGATTATCGGTATTTGTCTTTTGTAGGTCTATATACCGTACAAAGACTTCTTCGACTGGAGTTTGAAGACCAACCTGCGGATCACCGTTCGAAAAGATCTGCGTTTCATCAAGGATCTCACTACGCAGGATCGAGTGCAAGCTTCTTGTGGCACAGTAAGTACAGTTTAGACAGGCAGGCAGCCAGACAATCAGGCAGATAGCCAGGCACAGATATACAAATACATACAGAGATCGGCAGAAATACAGATAGACAGACAGGCAGACAGGCTGATGAGCAGAGTAAGACGGAAAGAGAGATATGTAGACAGACGAACAAGAGGCAGACGAACAAGAGACAGACGGACAAGAGACAGACAAGCCGAGACAGGCAGACAAACGATAGACAGACAAAGAGACGAATGGAACTGAACTGGTATGAGATGCCGAACGTGAATTACTGCTTGTTTTCAGAAAACGGTGTCGCAAGCCGCGCAATTTTTGCGTCAAATGAAGTACTGGACATTCCCGAACCTCAACGGAATCAAAACATTTCCCCGATTATCGAATAGCTCTACGTATGTCTTCATCAACCTGGGGCGCCATTTTTAGTCACTGACTCACTTTATTATTTCCTTCACGTAACAGGTCAACAGAGGATTTCACCGACTGGAAGAAACTGATGCCAGCACTGCAGCAGAACTGGGATGTTGCTCTCAAGGAGCTGAAGGACTCCGTCCAACTCGATATGTGCCCGTACTTCTATATCGTTACCCATCAGTGGACAGCTTTAATCTTGTCGAAACGTGTGAGTCACACGAAAACACTGCGGGCATTTGTCGGTCCGACCAACATGGGTTTCCGGCAGCTAGTGAAGCAGTTGAAAATCGAGTTTGATATGCCGTTGAGGAATTCCACCAATGCTTCGGTGGATGGAAAGGACCAAGAAGAGTAAGGCGATGTTATAATAATTGAAAACTTAAATATCCAGGTATTTAAATACTTTTTGGGACAGTGAATTAAAATGAGCGTTTAATTACAATATAGTACTGATTTGTATTTTGTGATTTAGTTCGAATATTTTATTTTTAATCCAGATCGACTTTTTCGACCTTTAAAATATCTTTTGAATACTAATATATCTGTATGCGGTGCCAGGAAGTGTTTATCTCTGCATTATGATTAGTTGGTGGGTTACTTCTTACTAGCGAGAATCGAACGCGTTCATTGCATGCGTTTATTCTAAGCTTGTTGCATCTTTCTACTGTAGATTGAATTCCAGCGGTGGAAGCGACAGTCTAGCCGCTAACAACGGTACCCGCTGGATCCTGGAAACGATCAAGACCAGTAACGGATTGAAGCTGCACAACGAGAATGCAGTTGATGTGGTAGAACACGCGGTGGACAACAAGCCGGAGTCCCTGATCACTATGGAAGCGACCGAAGTACTTGCCTTCCTTGATGCTTTGGTCAACTTTCGTTCGCTGATTCCGGGCGGTGGCCCGCTTCTGAATGTCCCGCCCACTCTGATCTCACCGGTCACCTTCGCTTGTGCTACGGCTGAGCGCCTTAAGGTTCGTCTCTTGAAGCGACGTCGTACATTGATGCAGTCAGTCAAACAGACAGACATCCAGCCAGTCAGTCAAACAACCATACAGACAGACAGTCATACAAACAAATAGACAAACAGACGTCTAGAGGAAGACAGACAGGCATAGTCTTAGACAAGTCGAGGTTAGATTCAATCCGCACATTTGTAACGGAATCGTTTCTTTTACAGTACGTCTACTGTGAGGAGAAGGGCAACACCTATGTCGGCGTGACTGGCGGACCCATATTGCCGCATGTAATTCCGTCATTGGTGCATTTACTTCGCGGGAAGGATCATAACAGCGATGTTTTGGATACGGTGGCTTACACCACGTATGACGGCACGTTGGCGTTCACGCGTCTCTGTGTGCCCGAGGAGAAGCCAAATCATCAGATCAACCCCGAGACGTCCTCCGTTGCGTTCGCTGATATCCAGCTACCGCAAGTCGATGCACACTATGCCAGCGCTACAGATGAACACAACAGTCATGTGGTGCCTACTGAGGTCCTGAATTTGATGAGCTCTTTCGTCCTTCTGGGCTGAAGCAGCATAATCTTATAGACGAAGACGCTTTGTTGGCAGTGCTTAGTAGTGCTTGGCAATTTTTGTTGCAATTTGTTTGTTGGGTGTGTCGTCGCCGTCACGGGGTACAATTTTGGACCTCGCTATCCTCGCTGACGGCCTTCTTTTTTACGTACTCTTTGTTGTACTGTATTGTGATATATTTTGATAACTTTTTTTCACCTCTTGGGTTTTTTTCATAAATATTTGCTTCCTGTTGCGCTGGGCTGTCAGCACTCAGCAGGAATTCAGCGTAATAATTACGTAAAATTTTCATTATTATAAGATCTACCAGTAAAGAAAAGGATCAGCAATAGGACGACAATGTCCTAAAGAATCAGTTGGTCAGTACAGTACTAGCAGAACACGCATATGTGTCCAGAGCAATCGCTCCTGAGTGCAGGAAGCAACAAACGATACAGCAGCATAACAAAGATAGCAAACAAAGGATGGCCGGAGATGTATCCAGCAGGACCTAAAACAAAATGCTCGGGGAAAACGACAGTAAAAGTATTAAGGTAGGAATGATCCTTCGGGTTGAGTTAAAGTAACAATCACATAGGCGTACTGGAAGGGATATCAAATGGTACTCCGGCATTCGCGATTGCTCGTGTTGTGCATGAGCAATATGCCTTGTTCGCTCAACCAAGGCATATTTTGTCACAAAATCAATTAATCGGCCAAACAACCCGTCTTTTATCATTGAGACTTGTTCGCACGTGAACAAGGCATGTATTCTTCCACGAAATGGATTGATTAATTGAGTAGAGCTTCCGAACACGTTATTTTACAAGAAGAATCTGATATTTTTCAGCCATTTTGAAACTTTTGAAGTTTGTGTTTATCGTTCTTGGAGGCAGCAAAAATGGGAGTGCCCAAATTTTACAGATGGATCTCAGAGCGCTATCCTTGCCTCAGCTCTTTGGTCAAAGAAGATGGTGTAAGTTTTGTCTTGACAATCCGAATCTTCCTGGGTCGCTAGTTGTTTTCACCAGTCATGTCTCCAGATTCCGGAGTTCGACAACTTCTACCTGGACATGAACGGTATCATTCACCACTGCTCCCATCCGAATGATGCGGATGTCAATTTCCGCATTTCCGAGGAGGAAATCTTTAAAAGCGTCTTCAGCTACATAAATGTGAGTCGGAGTGAAATTCCCGCAGTCATTTCCACCTACACTGATTTACCTTCGAATTTTTTCATAAATGAGTTATTTCAAAACGCATCCACCGCCGAAATCGTGAGAATGAGGGATTATCCCATTTTTTGAATCTTGGTCTAATCGAGCAATCAACGAGCGGCTTTCATATTACAGTGCCTATGCTTGATTCGTCGTTAATTGTTGGGGATTGATTGGTTGATAAGCTGAACTTGCCAGTTTTTATTATTGTAATTGCGCTTGTTTTCCCCATCCAGTTTCATTTTTGGTTGGAACTGACGTCTGTTCAATTCAGGTACTCTTCAGCTTCATCCGGCCAAAGAAAGTCCTCTTCCTGGCTATCGATGGGTGTGCGCCGCGAGCGAAGATGAATCAGCAGCGAGGACGTCGTTTCAGGTTCGCTAAAGCCTCCTTCACGCGTGTTCGATCCCTCCCTTTGGCGTTTTATCATTCAGTTGTGGCTTTCAGGACGGCCAAGGATGCGAAGGAGCAGGAACTACAGGCTCGTCGGGAAGGGAAGAAGCTGGCGGAGGAGGCGCGCTTCGATTCCAACGTCATCACGCCTGGTAATGTTCCAATTCTGCAATAAGTAGATCTGATTGATTGATTGATTGATTGATTGAGTTGAGTTGAGTTGTGTTTTCAACTATCAACTATCAGAGCTTTAGTTTCGCGTATTTCTGTTTAGTTTTATTCAGAAGTTTCACTGCTCAACTCGGACTTATTGAAGATGCTGTTCGAAATTACCGTTGCGTTTTGTGTGTTTCAGGCACCGACTTCATGGAACGGCTGGACAACTTCCTGCAGTATAGCATTGCCAAGAAAATCTCCACAGATCCCTCGTGGCAGAAAGTTGAAGTTCACTATTCTAGTCATTTGGTACGTGCTTTATGCTGCTTTCTCAAGCTTGCGCGCATCGCTCCTTTTTAGTACCGAGAAATCAAGTGGAGCATGTTTAGGTACCCGGTGAGGGTGAGCACAAGATTTTGGACTACATCCGCTTTATCCGATCTCAGCCGAACTACGACCCCTACACGCGGCACTGTCTGTACGGGTTGGATGCCGATTTGGTATGAGCGTTCCTTGGGTTCCGTTCCTTGGGTTCCGTTCCTTGGGTTCCGTTCCTTGGTTTATGATAGGTGATCTTTTCACCGCTTTGCTTGGTTTGTTTTGTCAGATTATGCTCGGTCTTTCTGTCCATGAGCCGTTTATCTCACTACTGCGTGAAGAAGTCAAGTTTGGAAAGAGCTCGGAAGCTGCGTAAGCACATTCGATACCTCTTTCGCGGGATGGTTCCATTTTTGTGAATGCTTGTGCTTTGGTGTTTAGTGAGACGAATCCGGAAAAGATCACCTTTCATCTTCTACACTTATCCCTGATGCGGGGATATCTGGACCACGAATTTGAATCTCTCAGGGTAAGCTTATCAAGTTGAGCGAACATTTATTATTAGTCGCTTAGTTGATTGATGGCGTTTTTTTATCGAATTTATCTGCTTTATTGATGTGAAACAAGTTAATAGTTAAATAATTAATTGATCTGAAGTTAAATAAAAAGGCTATTTAAGGATTTTCTCTGAAATTAAATTAAATTAAAAGTTTAATCTGTTTGCAGGATACCTTGCCGTTCCAATATGACTTTGAGAAGATTATCGACGACTGGATTCTCATGGGCTTCCTCGTCGGCAACGACTTTATCCCTCACCTTCCGGGCCTGCACATCAATAAAAGTGCCTTTGAAGATATCTACGACGCGTACAAGCGCGTGCTGCCCACGCTGAAGGGCTACCTCAACGAGGGCGGTTACCTGCAGCTGGATCGGTTCCAGGCCTTCCTCAGTGAACTGGAGCGAAATGATTTGGACAAGGTGGAGGACGAAATGGACGATCTCTCCTGGATGGAGAAGAAGGGAGGCGCGGAATTGGGGGCAGCGTTGATGTGTGATCCCGACCTGTGGGATGCCGCGGGGAAGGATGACTTCAAGTTTGAGAAAATGCCGGAGGACGGAGACAGCGACGAGGAAGATACTAATGGTATGAAGAAAATGTCGAGTATACCAACTGATCCTTAAGAATTCAAATTCATCGGTTCCATGTACGGTTAATCATCCGGACAGAAAACAGTTAGTCAATTAGATCAAAAGGCGTCACGGACGACTTCATTTGGAAAGCAGACTTCTCAGCCTAACGGGAAAGTGTTTTTAATTCTTCCACTGTTTTTTGTATAGCCATACTACAACAGAAGTTGTTTGCACATAAGGAGAAGTATTACAAGGAGAAACTACGGCTGGTCGAGGTTAACGAGTAAGTAGGATCATTTTGAGCCTAGTCATTTTGAGATGTTAAATTCAAACTTTACTTTTGATAGTGAGACGCTTGCGGATCTGGCATGTGAATACGTGCGTGCGATCCAGTGGAATTTGCATTATTATTATCACGGGGTTCCGTCCTGGAGCTGGTGAGTGCAGGGGCGTGTTTTTGTTTCATACCGCGCAGTCATGACTAATCGCTGCGCTTTTCTCTGTACTTTTCAGGTATTATCCCTACCATTATGCTCCGTACATTTCCGACCTCAAAAACTTTGGCACTCTTGATGGGACTTTCGAGATGGCCGTACCGTTCAAGCCGTTCGAGCAGTTGCTAGCGGTGCTCCCCGCGAGAAGCAAATCCTGCCTTCCTACCTCGTTTCATGTATGTGTTCTTGGATTGTATAATTTTTTTCATTCCTTATTCTGAATTAGTCTCTTCTTTGCAGTCGCTATTTAACTCGTCAAGTCCAATTTACGACTTTTATCCGGAAGACTTTGCCACCGATATGAATGGCAAAGCCAATGATTGGGAGGCGGTGGTGCTTATTCCCTTCATCGAGGAGGTTCGCCGACGCTTGATTTAATTGCTGAGCACCCTCTTCTCGTCTGTCTGCATTTGTCTGCTGTCGGTCTGTCTGTCTGTCTCTGCCTGTCGCTTTATTTTTCTGTTGTTTAGCCATTTGTTTTGCAATCTGTCTGTCTTTCTGACTGTCTGTTTGTCTGTCCGTCTTTTTGTTTGCTACCTATCAATCTATCTGTCTAGCGGTCAGTCTGTGTTATTCGTTCAGTTGTCTTTTTGTACATTTCTCCTGTAATCGATATTCTTCCTGCTGTAGAATCGCTTGCTGGTTTGTGTAAAGGAGCGCTCAACCCATCTAACCCCGGCAGAGCTGAACCGCAACCGGGTCGGGCCGGGCCTCGTCTTCCGCTTCTCTCAGCAGCCGTCCCCGCATCCGTACGCTCCGCCGTCCCGAAGCCTTCCCCCCATCCATCCCTGCCGTGCTACGTAGGTGGTGCCTTCGGCGTTTTGTATTGCGTTATCTCATACTCCTGTCTTCCTTCGTGTAGAATAATGCATTACGACTATAAGTTCCACTGTCTCAAGCGCGAATCGATAAAAAAGGGCCCCTTCTTGACGGGCGAGATGTACTCACCGGGCTTTCCGACGTTGGGATTCGTGGAGCATACTGTGAGTCGTCGTCGGTTCGTTCATAGGGTAATGTTAGGTGTGATTTAATGGAGCTATTGTTGTTCTTCATCAGGGTGAGCTCAAGCGAGGTGGAGTGCAAATTTTCACTCGGCGTAGCGAGGGGAAGAGTATGGTGCTGAAGATCGCCACCGATCCCGAAGCGGTAAGTTGACTTGCGATTGACCTTCAGACAGACATACGATCGCAGGGGTAGTTCAAACGTAGAGACAGCAGGTAGACAGACAGACACGAAGACAATTAGACTGAGCAGACAGGGATAAACAATTAATATAATTCCCCTACAGCAACAGGAGTACAGACAGACATTTAGACTGACTGATAAACAGAATGGCAGACACAGTTAGAGAGATAAAAGGCAGGCAGGCAGAGAAATGGGCAGACAGACAGACAGACAAACAAGCAAACATACAGGCAGTCATACAAACAGACGAGCAGACTGACACTGAGTAGCCGTCCTGGATCTCCATTTTAGAACTACTTACGGGAAGCGGAAGATATGCTCGGCGGCGACGTCTATGTCAACTGGCCCAACCACACCAAAGCCCGCGCGGAATGGGCTACAGACGGGCTGATGAAGAGTTCCATCGCCAACAAGGACTTTCACCGGTTGAATCAAACTCCAGAAATCGTCACGACCGCAATGAGTGCCGCAGAGATCAGCATTCACGAGCAGCTTGTCAAAGACATTGAATCACGGTAACATCGCAATTCACAAAGCTAATTACATTGTCTTAAACTCAGTTAATCTGGTTTCTTTCTGTATTGTCTCTTCAGGCTAAAAACACGAAAAGGAATTGAACCAGGGAAGATTGAGGTGTTGCTTTACGTCAGTCTACGCGTCGGCGACCATTACAACATCAAAAAGGACGGGCGGGCGTTTCTCGAACCCATCTTCTCAGACGAAGTTGTCCCGTTCCCGATGCAACTGGTCACCCGAGACAGCGAACACGAGGCAGCTAAGCCACCGAAGCGGATCTTTGTGGATGCATTGTTTCCGGTCGGCTCGCAGGTCTTTTTGATGGCACATCCTTTCTATGGCCACCAAGGAAGGGTAAGAATCGTATATCTTGTTTCGAATCAACCAATCAAGCAGTCGGTTTTAAGGTTCCCCGTTTTATTCAATTGTAATCAATCAATTAATCGATGAATCTTTATGTAAAAATATATTTCGGCCTTCAAACTCGATAGTCAATCAATCGACCAGATTCGCAGTACTGACTTTGGCATGGATCTTTTTAGGTTGAATTGCATAATCATCGGCAGGGAGTGGTGCAACTGGTCATCAACTACCCCACCGAACCGAATTTGGAGACTGTCATGCGGCAAGAGCGAGTATGTGTTTGCTTTGGCTGGGATATCCTTAATTTAGGAGATCTGTTGGAATATGATTTTTTGTCTCGCGTTCTACAGGGCATCTCGGCTCAGTACGAACCGGCTTTCAAGGCTGCCAAAGTGCTGAATATGAGCCCGCCGATCGTGTCGCGACTCACCGGAACCGTCTTCGCTAGGATCAACGGCGACTCAGAAGACAAGGTCAACATTGGGCTGTCATTGAAAGCCACCAAGGCCAATACCGAGGTGAGCTATCCTTATCTATCGCACAATGCAATTCGAAGTCTATTGGCATCACCGGAAATCGTCTTCGGGTAAAGGGGGCGGAGCTAGGCTCAATAGCGAGTCGCTATTGAGGCTAGCGACCATGAACAGAGGCACTGGAGGTCTTTTCTATAAATGGCCTATAGCTCCGCCCACTGACATGGAAGAATGTTTTTGGTTGCGCAGCTGGATTCTAAATCACGTTTTGAATTAGGATTGATTGTCGGAAAAGTTGTTGATGTCAGAAAATTGTTGAAATTGAAGAGATTTTTTATTGGGATTGCCGTTGATAGATGAGGGGCTACACCAAGCGCGTGGAGCAGGACAACAATCCGGGCGAGTTCACCTGGCTCTACTCCAACCGCGTGCTAGACATCCTCTACGACTACCGCAAACGCTTCCCGGAGCTGTTTGAGTTCCTTCTGGACAGCGGCTGCCAAGATCCCTTCATGGAGAACATCTACCCCCGGCGGGGTGCTGCCAAGCTGCAGGAGATAAAGGCCTTCCTGGCCACGCTACCGACCGCCAAGCAGAACCAACAGACATGCGGCGCAGAGTTTCTGGATGACTACATTCTGGAAGCCATCCAAACTGGAGTGCATGCCGCCAGCCAGCGTCGACCGGGGACGTTGCGGACGGTCGTCATTCCGCGGCTGTTATACAAGGTGAGTGGTGATGCGCGTGTCTGCCTGTTGAGTTCCGCGTCTGTCTGGCTTGGTTTTCTGCCTGCCTGCCAGTTGTCAATTTTGTCTTTGTCGTGTTGATTGATTGCTCCATTGAGCCTTCATATATTTCATTGTCTCACTCGCTTTAACAGTGGACCGAGGAGACTGATAAGGTCGCGCCCGACCCCACTGTCACATGGGAAGTCTACGACCGGGTCGTCAACGTCCGTGAGGGCTCCGTCATCCCTGTGGGCCTCCGCGGCACCGTGATCGGCATCGCCAAGGCCGAGCTGCTGAGCTCGCGCGACAGCCTGACCGTCCTCTACGACAAAGCCTTCTCTGTGGGCGATCACATGACCAAGAGCTTTGAGACGCCGGCGTACGCGCTGCTGAACCTGTCGCACGGCCAGCGCAAGCAGTGGGAGATGCAGCAGAAGCACGGGCAAAAGTTCTTCCTGCACGCCGAGCCGGTGCGAACCGGCTGAGAAGAAGGGAAGACGGCGGCACTGCGACTGACTCAGGAAGATCTCCTGCAGTATTTTTTGTGTTTGTTTGGTTGGGTAGTTTTTATCCTTAGATAGTCTCTTTGAGTTTTGAAACACAGACAAATCTGCGATTTTGAGTTTTATGGGGTAGGAAATGGACACACTTTTTGTTTGGAATATTTCGAGAGAGAGAGAGAGAGAGAGAGAGAGAGTGTGTGTGTGTGTGTGTGAAGTGCACGTGGGAGGATACCCGGGGAGGAGCGATTGGTTAGAAATTTAGAAAATTGAGGTAGTATTTATTTATTGAGTGTCGACCCGTATTTTTATCCAAAGGTTGTTGGATGTGTTTCCGCTTTTGTATTTGCCGGAAGTTGGTTGATCCGTCTGCTGTAAGACTGCGTGAGAGATCGTCCTCGTCCTCGTCGTTGGTTGTTGGGATCAACCAACGGACTGGCCGCTCTTGTACATGTGCATGTTGACGTAGTTGTAGTAGGCGACCGAGCTGAAAAGAAGGATACTTGATTCCTTGATACGGTGTGCATTTTGCTAAGTATAGTGTGCTATTCATGGCCAGCGGTACTCTGGGGGATGGTTTGAAGTAATTGGACGTACATGTTGCAGTTGACTTTGTAGAAGAAATCGCACGTCAAGAGGAGCTGATCAAAGACGGTCTGCTCACCGCAAAGGTAGGAAAACATGGTGCCATCGGGGGCGCAGCGTCTGTAGACCTGGCAGCCCGTCTGTTTTGTGGAACATGGGAATGTCATTTCACCCCTCAGGCTAGGGTTAGTCACAAACATAGACAGATGAACAGGAAGATAAAGAGCCAGACAAACCAACTGACAGATAAACGGGGGGGGGAGACAAATGGATAGATAGAAAAAAAGAAAACCCCAGACAAACAAATGGAGACAGAAGCAGATAGATACACCAGCTGACCACCTGGTAGACAGGCAGTAGCAATCAGAAATGCTGACAGTCAGTCATTCAGACAAACGGGCAGACAGGCAGGCAGACACACAGACACAGACACACAGATACACAGATACGAAGACTGACATACAGACATAGAAAGAGGGAGACATTCGTCGACCGATAAACAGGCAAGCAAAGATACAGACAGGCATTCAGCAAGCCGAAGCGGAGAGACCGGCAAACAGGAAAACAAGTAGACCAGAGAGAGAAGCAGACTTACGTCCGGATCAGCGTAATAACCCGGTTGTTCCACTTGTCGGCATGTGAAGTTAGTCACCGGAATCGTATGAAAATCGGGGTAGTCCCGACCGGCGACAGTTTGATTAAGGAACAGCTGAACCTGCTCAGTGGAGAAGTCGGGGACCCGAAGGTCGAAGACCGATACAGTCGACTCCGTCGCATTCAACGGACTTTCAGCCTAAACCGCCAACCGCTATAAACCGAAATCGCTTTCAACATGTGCCACACTTGGTTGCTTACCCAGGGAAACTGTACTGCGGAAGTCAGATTATTGGAGAGAAAACATACGACGGATAGCACCGCGATCAGGGTATGCCCTGACCATGTCGCGGCCATTGTGACAGTTAGTTGAATTACCGGCTGGAGTTGTTAAGCAAAAAGATAAAGCTCTCAAAGAAAACCTAGTTAGAGAAGGAGGATGGGTGTTCCTGCGGCGCACGTTTCACTCCATTTTACATGCAATCGAGTAGCGAAAGTGTGCATGTAACAGGCGGAAGTACCGGAAGAGTTGTTTTGCTTTGCGAAAGAGAGAGAGAGAGAGAGAGAGATCTGCCAAGGCAGTGCACAATTCCGTGTCGTCATGCATGATTGGAAGAACATCATTACCGAAGGTTGCGACATGCTGGGGTGCTGGTACCGCGGGGACATGGAGTGCGCTGCAATTACCGGTACCAGCACATACAGATATATCATTATTTTCTAGCGCTCATTCATGAGACAGTATAGTGTAAATGTAACACATTCGAAACTGTGGCCCAGACCAGAAGGGTTTTCCCCTCCGATTACTTTACAATATAATGCACGAAGCTTGACGCCAGACAAGGTGGTAAGTCATCCGACAGTTTGGCCTCGGGCGTCGTCTATATACTGCTCCCATACGATTGTGCAGTACAGTGTACGGAGACCACACCACACCTGTTGCCTGCTGTGTACATCTGTGTACGAGTAGCGTCGTAGTGTGTGAGACACCTACAATCATCGTATAAGAAATGGCAAAGATAAAAATTAAGCCAAGCAAAACCAAACGAAAAATCAAAAGAAATTAAAAGGCAATGATGTAAGACATATAGAAAAACACATGCGAGCAATAACAGTTAAGAAATGTGAAAACGAAATGGATTTGCTTATACGGTCAAAATGATATGTAATCAGTGAATGCATGCATTGCCACGCGCATTTGGATTCGGCATAGGATTTCGGCACGGTCGAAATAAAAAGCGCAGTGAAGTTGTGATGTGTAGTTTGTGAAGTGTGAAGTTTAATGTGAAGTTTGTGAAGTTATTGAAATTACAAGAATTTTGAAATGATAAGTTATAGCCAAACACCTCATCTTATATTCATGATAACACAACTTCTAAAACGTAAATACAAAATAAACTGTAAAAGAAATGGACCTCTTCATACAAAACAAACAAGAGTTAATATTGAATTGATTCTCAGAGTAATTTCTTGCAATGTATTATGTATTAAACCATAATGATGTATACGGTCATGCCTTTTAGTACAGCCATTTTTTCATTCTGCATTGTTCCAACATTTCTGAATAACTAGCTGCACTTTTTAGAGTGAGAATATTTACATGATGTTTTAATTTACGCAATCAAAAGATATTTAAAGTTCAATAAACACTTATTAATTATCTTTCAACTTGGAAACTTCGGATGAATGTTCACTCACTATTGACTTATTCAATTTTTAATATGGAAATATTAATTTTACTATATATTATTATAAATAAAAGGGTAAAAGTTAAAGTTTAAAAGTTAAAAGTTAGGTAAAAGGTAAAAGTTAATTTCATAAAACTCTTTTAATTTCACAACTCCATAGCGTTTTTTGAATCGTACTTAGGATTTCGGCAAAAGATTTTTTTCAAAGCGATCTGTTTACCGACTATCGACGTATGAGTGTACACAATCTCACACTTCTCACACTTGACCCCGGGAGGCATCATCATCTTCTTTGCGACGCAGTAGTACTGTAAGCTTCAGTCAGGGTCGTCTTTTGCAGTATACGGAATTGATACGACGAGGCGCATATTCTGACGTCGTCGAGATTTTGCGGCGCCCAGATCGGTCGGCGTCCGAGTGACGGGTCGTTGCACTCCAAATTAACGGCACAATTATATTTTCAGTATCTAACATAAGAACGAACCTCTTCTCGTAGCAGTTGTCATTCAAAATGTTAACACGTGCCATTTTCTCCAAAGATCGTATGAACGCACGTCTTGTCCTTCCTCAGTCACACAGTTAATCTACTATTTGTTGTAACAATTTGCACCTCGGAACGGATCCACATTTCTCACCCCTCCCCGCATATGGGAATGGATGGATTAGAACATCCACTGACAAACTGGGTAACCACCCTATCCGGTCGACTTCAACCGTACCAACACGCGACCCTCTATGTCATCGTCCTGCTGACCATCGTCTGGATTACGTCAACTGCCGTGGTCCTACCCGACATGTTCCTCCTCAATCCAGACAACAACGATGCATCTCAAAAAAGCAACATAACCCCACGTCAAGGTCTGTCACCGTCGACCTCTGCTCGTAGTACAGCACAGCCGCTGTCTTCAGAATCGGAGAGCTTTATAAAATCTACAATGTCTCGGTTGGAACAACGTATCCAAGCCCGACGGACCGGACACGGCCTCTATCAGCTTAGACTGAATCAAACCAATCGGTAGGCGTAAAGACTGCAAAAAGTGACATTATTTAACCAGCTATTTCTTCTGTTTAATTCAGAATTTTTTGTCATGAGTCGTCCTAAACTTGTTTGTGCATTTAGTATCAATAATAATAATTATATATAATAATATTAGTTCCAAAGTAGCTCTACATCACCATGCAAACTGGGTGCAAGTGTTGCAATCATCATAATTGACAAAAATGTGCTGAATGAAGCTTAAAACGTGTTTCTGATCAAAATATTATGAAAGTTGTGAAAGGGGACCTTCTGGTGTTCGCCGAGGGAAAACTGTCAATTTTGAAAAATGTTCATGTACGATTTATTGATTGGACAGAAAGGGTTTTTTGCTAACTCTGAACCCATAAAGACAATGCTAATTTTCTACGCAAACAAAATTAGACTGAATTTATGTTTATTGTCGTCCAGGCGAAAACGGAACAGTCGAGTCGTATCATTAGGGTTTCCTCAATTTTGCAGAGGACACCTAACTGTTTAACGACAATTTTTTTTAAAAACTGTTGATCTGATAAAGATGCGCAGAATCATTATTTTTTGGAGCCTAAACGCATTCGAAGAAGATTCCATCAGCATTTTTGCATGAAATGTGTTCATAAAATTTCTATGCTCAACTTCAGCTGCCAGATTGTGGCCGAACTTGGTGGGTAAAAAGAATTTTCCGTTTTAGGAAACAATTTCTGCAGCCAAATAATTTTTTGAAATATTTTGGAAATTACATTTGTGTCAAACTGTACTTACATATCGATCAGATATTGAAAGAATTTATTGGTTCTGGCCACTAATCAATTTTTCAGACTCATTCAAAGTTGAGCAAATGTTGGCGACATTGGGCCCATTAGTTGTGTCATCTAAAAAAAACTAACCAAAACAAACAATAGTTACTGAAATCTCTTAATTTATTTTTAGTTTATTTTTACAGAAGGCTTTTTGTTTTGCGTGCGTAGGTGGGAGAAAAACGGCGGTTTCGTTTACCTCACCCATGGCATCAGTGACGGCGGTCTCGGCAACTGGATGTTCATGATTGCCTCGCTTTTTGGGATTGCGTGCTCCAGTGATCGTATACCCTCTCTGTTCCTCTCCTCCTACTGGGCTGAGGACTACTTCGAACCGCTGACTTTCCCTCGCATCAACAAAACCGAGTTTTTAGGAGTTTCGGAACTCGTTATTAACGCCACAGCCGCCGCACAGAGAAACGCGACAGTCGGTGACGACGGCAGGGCGGGAAAGTTCGCCTACTGGCTTCCAGACATCAACTTTGCCAAGGGATCGGACAATGTCATCCTCACTGGATATCTTCAGTCGTGGCGATACTTTGCCGCAGTCCGCTCAGAAGTGAGGTCCCTATTTATTTTTGCGACGAAGATTTTCAGTTTTGCTCTGAGTGCGATTTGGTCGGAATTGGGAAATTTCTATCGAAGGGGTATGTTGACATTGGCTTGTTTGTGTCTGTGCTTGTCTTTATCAGTGTCTGTGTCTGTGGTGTCTGTGTTTGTGTCTGTGTGTCTGTGTCTGTGATGTCTGTGGTGTCTGTGTCTGTGTCTGTGTCTGTGTCTGTGTCTGTGTCTGCGTTTGTGTCTTTGTATGTTTGTGTCTGTACCTGTGACTTTCTCTGTCTGGCTATGCATGGGCCTGTCTCTGTGTCCATATCTTTGTCCGTTCGGTTTCAGTGCTATGTCTTTATGTCCTGGTACCAAAGAAGCATTAAGCCACTTCATCGCCCACTAGGTCGCAATGAGTCCTGGAATTTGAAGATTCCACAGCGATTGGTGGGGGTTCATGTAAGGCGCGGGGACATCACGGAGGACGGTGGTCACAGAAAGTTTGGTCATGAACCGGCTCCAACGGAATATTTTGTGCATGCCGTGAAATATTTTCGGGCGAAGTATCCTGGAGCGTTATTTTTTGTTATTTCCAATGACGAAGAGTATTGCAAGGGAATTTTTCAAGGGGATGAGTTTTTATTTTTGGAGCAGCATCACGAAGCGGTGGATATGGCGGTATTGAGCTTGATGGACGACTTGATTTTGAGTGTGGGTAGTTACGGGTGGTGGGCCTCGTATTTAAGTGATGCTACCGAGACGGTGTACTATAAGCACTGGCCGCGAAAAGGCAGTGATATGGCTAAAATTTTTGAAACGTCAGAGTATTTTCTACCAGAATGGATCCCCATGGAGTGATAAGAATGCATCGAACCCCGAAACCTTCTGCTAGGGTTCAACACGTTGATAAACTAGGATTAGGTTGCTTGATGTTGAGCGAAGGCTTCCGCTCCCATATCTATGCTTGTGCCTGTGCCTGTGCCTTTGTCTGTGTCTGTGCCTGTGTCTCGGTCTGTGTCTGTGTCTATGTTAAAAAACAATATGGTCTGTGTTGGTGTCTCTATCTCTGCATGTGCCTCTGTCAGGGAAAGGCATTGCGGTCTATGTCTATGTCTGTGTCGTGTTCAAAAACAATTTGTCGTGACGAGATTCTGCTGACCGCAATCATCTTTACATTGACTATACCAATAGAAACCCAATTGTGACGCGTGTCTCTTCAAACGAACTTCATATTCTTCAAGCGGGAAAAATGGAACCCTTTGAGAAATCCAAACAACCGAAACTCGCTGACACCGACAGAGAGGAAACCCCACACTACGTCACTGCACATATCTACGCCAGTACAATGCTTTGCACACGTACTGACCTTCCAGAGCTCTTCAGCAGAACACTTTCTTATTAACGGACATTGGCTTTGAATCCTGTAATCCTGACAGGTAAACTGCACGTGCAAGTTTACAACAGATGCCTGGTATTCTCACGCGACTTCTCGTACCAAAAATGCAGTCAGGTACTAGCTATAGTACACCTGCCGGTACTGTTGTTCCTGCTGTCCGACGACCGCGACCTGTGCAGCAGGACAGACAGACATATAAACAGTAATCACGACCACATGGATGTTTTCAAAGTGTGCCGATATGATGCAACACATCTAGGCTGACCGCGGACCGCCTGCTCATCTCTTACATTTCGGATTGGTTCTCCGCATAGATCAGATCGATTATTCTGCATGTGCGCAGGTTTAATTTTGACCCCTGCGCACACAATAAGGGCCTGTCTGCATCACAAGTGACGTACTCTGCCATACGCGATAGTAGTCTAGCACTAGTCTAGAACCATGATATGACGGGCGGACCTTTTTGTTAGCCGCCTCGCGTTGAACCGGAAAATGTCTGACATGGCGTAAAATTTAAACACATTGCCAGACACATACGCCTCTCTCGCTCTCAGATATGTGGGTCAGTGAGGAGGCAAGTAAGGGAGACACCCTTCGCACATACTGTCGTAATGCCGAGCTGGAGAGGAGTCTAGTACATTGTTGAGGTCCGCGCGTCACGCGAAATTCAAACAGACAATGGAGGCGCGAACTACTAGACAAAATATTATTAAGACGGACTTGCCGGCACTGTGAACGTCTGTTGGCCCCGGACAATCCGTTGATTGATCGGCACGTCTGAGTGTGTTTGTGCCTCAGCTTCAAAAACTTACTAGAGGAACTGAATTTTCCTTCGGTCAAGACGTAATAAGATGCCTGTTTGGGATGTGTGAGTGAAATATCCGACCATGAAGGCATGGTGGCAGACTCTTTCGCCGGAGCGACTGCGCCATCTTTACATCGCGGTACTGGGAGGTCTGACGGTGATCACCGTCATGTGGATGTCTTCTGTGGGCGTGCTGACCAGGCCTCATATTATGCTAGCCGAAGCCATGGGATATCCGTTTTTTACGAGGAATACTACGCACAATCGGAAACGATTTTCGCTTAGTTCGCTGATTGATCCGGACTATGAGACGTATATGCTCAATGCTGTTGAAGAAGATGATGATGACCAGCAAGTTGTTGACCCCCTGACCCTGGAGCAGGTATTTTTGAGATTGTGCCTGTCAGTCTGTCAGTCTGTCTGTCAGTTTGTGTGTGTGTGTGTGTGTGTGTGTGTGTGTGTGTGTGTGTGTGTGTGTGTGTGTGTGTGTGTGTCTGTTTGTCTGTCTGTCTGTCTGTCTGTCTTTATGTCTGTGTCTCTGTATGTCTGTCTTTCAATTTGTCCGTTCGTCCATGTCCTTCTGTTTGTTTGTGTATCTGTATGTTCAAACAATTTCACCAAAATTCTCTAGCACCTTCACTTATAGAAATTGGAGCGCATCAATGATCTCGGCCCGAACGGCGTGAAATTTGACATATCTGCTGTCTCCCACCACCAAATTATTAACCTCACCATCCAACGTCTCCAACTCCGAGTCACTGATCGGCTTTCCCGTGCCGGACAGTACGCCATTCGCCTCAACCAAACCACCCCCATCACTAACGACAGCCTCTACGTTTCTCACGTCATCATCGACGGCGGTCTCGGCAACTGGATGTTCATGGTTGGCTCCATGTTCGGAGTGGCGCAGACCAACCACCGGCGTCCGTCTCTCTTGAAGGACTACTGGGCCGAGAAAGACTTCGAGGCGTTCTCCGTGGAAAAGAAGAACCGAACGAACCTGCTTGGTAGCGATTCTGAAGCCTTGTTCCAAAGCTCAATAATCGGCGAAATGGCTGCCGGGAAATTCACCCCTGCCATGGCGAACTTAACGGCTGCCAAGGGTCCACGCAATGTGACACTGGCCGGATACCTTCAGTCGTGGAGGTATTTTGATCTGTATCGAGACGACGTAAGATCTCTATTTACATTCAGTCGGGAAGTTTTCCGGAGTAGTCTTCGAGCTATCGAACAGCAATTGACCGTTTATCTCAAGCGAACGGATGAAGGGAAGGGCAAAATTGAGGAACAACTCTCACCGATCCTACGAACGGACGAACGGGATGGAAACGTTAAGGAACAACTCTTGCAGCAGGAGGGAACGAGAAAGACGAACGCCAGAAATGCGGAGGAACTGCTCATGCCGAATGGAACGAAAGAATGGAACGGAAAAATTGCGGAACAATTAACAACGCAAAAAGGAACGAAGGAAAGGAGCAGAAATATTTGGGAACAATTATTCTCGCTAAACCAAGGGGAACAAACCACCGGAAAAATAAAGGAACGATTTCCGACGCTGAAATTAAAACGAACAGACAGAACAAACGGCCAAGTTAAGGAACAATTGCCGACACTGATTGGAATACATGTTCGGAGAGGGGACATCACCACGGAGGGGCAGATGAAGCACGGTCATCGTCCGGCCACGGAGGAGTACCTCCTGCGAGCGGCGCTCCATTTTGAGCGAACGCAATCGCAGGTGGTGTTCATAGTGATTAGCAATGATATCCCCTACTGCCGGCAGCTCTTTAAGGAGCCCAATTTTTTGTTTATGGAAAACAACGCGGAAGCAATCGATATCGCCATTTTAAGCCTGATGGACCGGATCATTCTCAGTGTCGGCACATACGGCTGGTGGGGCGCCTACCTTAGTGACGCCAAAGAGGTTTACTATTTCAGAGACTGGCCCCGGCGCGGCAGTGATATGCAGCGACTGTTCAATGTCGAAGAATTCTTTCTGCCGTCTTGGACACCGTTTGAATAGCAATTTGAGAGGGTGGATTTTTTTTGCCTGAGACCTCATTACTAAAGTGGGATCTTGCCCATTTTTAATGCCTAGCAATTCAAAGCATGTTTTTTCAATTAACCCACAAAGGGACTGTTTATGCGCGGTAGACCAGACGATTGTACTTCTTGGAAGAAAAACATTGGAAGAATCTATTTCCCTTAATTTTCAATGTAAAAATTGTGACTTCTAGAACTACATTTTATAAAGAAGATCTTTTGACATTATTTCATTTCAAATTTAATTTGGAGTCGATTGACATTAACCTAAATAAGTCTGAGGTCATTGGGTGGAGTGTTAGCCCAAAACTGGACAGCTTGGCTGGAAATATCAGTCCTTTATGAAAGATATTTCCAGCCAAGCTGTCCAGTTTTGGGCTAACACTCCACTCCTTTTTGAAAGATACCCAGAGCTCCGCCCCCTGATCTCCGAAAAATACTTGGATAATGCCAACCGGTTTAAAATTAAATTTGAAATGAAACAATTTTTAAAATAATCTTTTTAAGTTAGTTGTAAAAATTGTGGTTTTTGAATGAAGGAACATGGAATCTCTGTGTTTTACGAATTTTAAAATAACATCGAAAAAAACTTTGTCTGATTTCGACGGCGAAACAAATTAGTATAATTATCACTGAAGTAGGCGTCTAAAGAGGAAAAATAGTTTGAAGTGATTCTGAATTCGGCACTTGAATAGTGCCCCAGGTTAGCTTTAACTGACCCGTTAACGCCCGATGTTGTCAAATGACGACATGGCGGTCTCCGAATTTTCACACAGAGATGGTTCGAGCGATTTACCAAGCTCAACTGATTTTAAAAGTCGATGTCTTGCTTGAAAATTAGAGATTATGGTCTGGTAATTTGCGTGAAAAAGGTCTCCGCAGGCTGTGAGCTGGCCGAAATTTCTAAAAATATGATTTTTTCCATCCATCAGGTCGAGCATCTATTGAAAGTCTCTAAAAATAATTATCTGAGTTGGATTGTTGACTCGCACGTGGTCAGTGGTCAGCGAAGGTGTCCAATTTTTTGTCCAAAAATGAATAAAACTGATTACAATGGAAACACGTTGATTGATTGATTGATGTTTTAACCAAATATGGCGCGGACAAGTGCAAGAAAAAGTTTTCATCGGTAATTTTGTTTTTAACTCGACAGTGGACAGTGGTCAGCCCAAAAAACATGAATTTTTCAAAGTCGTCCAAGAAATTAAAAATTAATGTTTTTTCTTAACTAAACAGAACTATGAAAGGACAAAATAATTCTGGCAAATTGTGTCCGATCTGGCACAGGGCGTTAACAGGTTAAAAAGGCGGCCTGTCGTACTACAGGAGAGGAGGCCCTCTACGAACTCGTATAGTACATTAGCTCAAACAAAAAAGAGGACGCCACGCGCTCGCTCGTAAGCGTAATCAAAATAACAGCACTTTTTTATCCGGCACGATCGTGGGTCCGATGGTCCTGCCGCTGCTGGTGCCCTACTAACCGTATACTAACCATGTCCGGCCGACTGAGTGTCACTTTTTTCTGTCCCACCCGGGAACGGCATTCAACGATCAATCCACTGTTCCATTACATGTGGCTACATAATATCTGCACATGCTATTATCGGTGGACTTTGGAATAAATACATACATAGGAGGAAAGGTGTCCGACAGTCCATACAGACGCGTATTTTCATTCACGTTTCAGCACAGCCACCCAGAAAAGAGCAAACAATTGGTAATGCTGCACTGTACACAATAATACACTGTAAGTCTCGCAGATGTTGTAGTTCACAGCAGTGATAGCTGCAGCACAAACTGTCGTTACAGTTAGTGTACTCTAATAACGCATACACAGTAGTACTTGTATAATCACGGTCAGATTTGCACAGTTTATTGTCTTATCCACAACATGCACGGCGGCTATCGGAAGGTCCACATCCATATCCGTTCGACACGTACTTACGGTGCTCTGCTGTTGTAATATTCTCGCGCCGACTGACTTCACTCTCCATCTTCACACCCCCCCCCCCACGCAATACTTTGCGGAATGGTGGGGGAAAACAGACGAAACGTGGAACGTAATACAAATCAGCCATAAGTCGATGCCGAACTCTTCCTATGCTGATGCGTCTTCGCGTGGAACCGTCGCACACCCATACATATATATCTATATAATATTATAATATATATATACTGTGGCATTACTCCCGTCCCTGATTTCTACTGGCTTTACCCGTGACGGACCATAAATTACGTATTGCGAAGTTAGGCAGATCGTAGCTACTTACTGAACGGAACTGCAGAGACCATCTGGGCTCAGTCCTTCTGGATGATTATGGATGTGGAATGATCGGGAGCTCGACGCAGACCTAATCCTAAAGGGTCACATGGCGGGATCCTTTGACATACTAAATACGTGAGTAGAGGGACTCGGGTACGCGAATCGGACCTCGAGAGAGAGGCCCACGTAAGTGTTCTCTGTATACTATTTTCAGACATGACGATGGTGAAACCAGTTCAGTGAAACAGCCACCGAAAACATGGTGGAGGTGGGTGATACCCTTATCCGATCGTCTACGGCGTGCTTACATCTTCGTCCTGGTAGCCCTAGCAGGAGCCACGTTTGTTTGGATGTTATACGGCGGAATCTTCCCTGGCCCGTCGCCTCACTTTCCCGGCACAAGAAAGCATAATATGACAACCTTCACGCAAATAGAGGAGGACGGATTGCCTTTTGTCGATACTCACCTCGGCGAGTTACCAGTCTTAACATTAGCGCAGGTATTCAATAACATAACTGCTTATAATTATCTCACGTCTGTCTGTCTGATTGCCTGTCTGATTGCCTGCCTGCCTGTCTTCGCTTTCCGTCTGCGTTTCTGCGTTTCTTTCTGTTTGTCTATCTGCCTATCTC